>OZ023268.1:11797175-12082175 GCA_964006375.1 Tillus elongatus
TCATCAAAAAATTGTATTGTGTTCTAAGATACAAAAACTTCATAAAAGTGAACAATACACTGAATCAATAAGGTAGAATACTGCTGCTGTAACTTCAGTTTTGAGTAATATATAAAAATTTCAATTGCCAAATGCTATAGCACTACCTTTAAAAGATAACAACACAAATACAGGGTTATTAGTTTTTGCTTAAATTGATTATCTTTCAACATAAACATAATTTTTCATCCTATTCTGAACCTCCTTTATTTGTTCCTGACGACTAAGGTAAAGAATTATGCAACAGGCACACATACATATTTTGCATACAATAATAATAATATTAATAATAATAATAATAATAATAATAATAATAATAATAATAATAATAATAATAATAATAATAATAATAATGTGTGTGTATGTGATGACTACTCTATGGCCTCTGAAGCCAGGTCCATTAGCCACAAACTGTTGCATTAGACAGACGAGATGTAAGCAGAGCGCCAATTTAGTGAATCAAGCAGCTAGAAGCTAGAAGTTTATGCCTTACAAAATGAATCATACCTAAATAAAATTATATTTATATTACATTATATTTGTTTTATACATTCATTTATTTATCTTTTTTTGAAATACATATATATATTTTATTTCTATGTTTTTTCTTTTAGTGAATTTTCTTAAAAAAATTCACTAATGAGGAGATCCCGACTTTTGAATTTTGAAAAAATTTCTTCAAATGAGCGCTAATTAGGCCCCCCAGAAAACATATCCGGGGTCAGTTTCAATTTTTATATGTTTATATATATATATATATATATATATATATATATATATATATATATATATATTATATATATATATATATATATATATATATATAATATATATATATATTTATATATATATGTATCACACCGATAACTCAAAAAATAATAGGCCGATTTTGATTAAATTTGGTGAAAAAATTCCTTTTGCAAATGGCTTGGATAAGTTCGTTATCCAAGAAAATCTGCCCAGGTTTTCTCGGAAAATTTTGTGTTTTCGTTCGAAAAAAATTTATATCTCCGGAATTAACAAAGTAAGGGCAACCAAATTTGGCACGCAGGTTTATATCCTTACATGTAAGTTACCTACCAAAATTTTGCTATGTAGGTCAAAAGACAAAAAAGTTATAGGCATTTAAAGAAAAATAAATTGGGGTTTTCCTCAAAACGTCAAAGTGGTGATTTAAAATGTCAAAATTGGCAACATTTAGGCAAATAACTTGAATCTAATACGGGCTATAGAAATAAAATGTCTCAAGAAAGATGTTTTACAAGCCCTAAAGTCTTAGTTTCAACCGTCATTGTCCTTCATTTTACTAAAATATTTGCAGAAAATTCATTTCAAATAGACCCTTTCTCTGATGCTTGGCAGTAGCCTTAGCTATAGAGTTTATCGTTTAATGGTATATAATTTTTGTCGAATTTTCGTAAAAAATCAATAAAGCTCAATATATCCGTTATTATATAAGATATGAAAAACATTTGTATATATTAATTATAGGGTCTCTTGAGCTACATCTTAAAAAATTATTGTTACAATCACAGGCTGGCCCATAAGTCGTTGGTGATACGAATTTCCTTTTAGTGAATTTTCTTAAAAAAATTCACTAATGAGGAGATCTCGACTTTTGAATTTTGAAAAAATGTCTTCAAATGAGCGCTAATTAGGCCCCCCAGAACACATATCCGGGGTCAGTTTGAATTTTTATATGTTTATATATATATATATATATATATATATATATATATATATATATATATATATATATTTATATATATATATATTTATATATATATATATATATATATATATATATATATATATATATATATATATATATATATATATATATATATATATATATATATATATATTTATATATATGTATCACACCGATAACTCAAAAAATAATGGGCCGATTTTGATTAAATTTGGTGAATAAATTCCTTTTGCAAATGGCTTGGATAAGTTCGTTAGCCAGGAAAATCTGCCCAGGTTTTCCCGGAAAATTTTGTGTTTTCTTTCGAAAAAAATTTATATCTCCCGAATTAACAAAGTAAGGGCAACCAAATTTGGTACGCAGGTTTATGTTCTTATATGTAAGCTACCTACCAAAATTTAGCTCTGTATGTCAAAAGAGAAAAAAGTTATAGGCATTTAAAGAAAAATAAATTGGGGTTTTCCTCAAAACGTCAAAGTTGCGACTTAAAACGTCAAAATCGGCAACATTTTGGCAAATAACTTGAAACTAATACGGGCTATGGAAATCAAATGTCTCAAGAAGGATGTTTTACAAACACTGAAGTCTTAGTTTCAACCGTCATTGTCCTTCATTTTACTAAAATGTTTCCAGAAAATTCATTTGAAATAGACGCTTTCCCTGATGCTTGGCAGTAGCCTTAGCTATAGAGTTTATCGTTTAATCGTATATAATTTTTGTCGAATTTTCGTAAAAAATCAATAAAGCTCAATATATCCGTTATTATACAAGAGTTGAAAAAAATTTGTATATATTAATTATAGAGTGTCTTGAGCTACATCTTAAAAAAATATTTCTACAATCACAGGATGGCCCATAAGTCATTGGTGATACAAATTTTCTTTTTTTTTTTTTAATCAAACACGCCTTATGTTATTGCATTTTCCATCGAGATATAATGCATGTTTGTAAGAAAAGAAATTCTGGATGCAGCAAGTGCGTTATGGTAGCGAACTTTGATCAAAAGCTTCATATTTGAATAGCCCAATTTGCTATTAACCAATAAGGTTGACCAAGAAACGAGTTTTTCCGGGAACACTTTAAGTCTACTTTTGGAAATCTTGGTACATTTTCACACAATAAAGTTATTTTTATGAAACATGGCACATTGCTTTTACTATATAGGTTATACTGGTAACTAAAATTGATGCCTGCTTTCTTAAAAAGAAAACACACATATTTGCAATAAAAACATTTTTATGAAAATTCACTACCATAACGCACTTGCTGCGTCCAGAGTTTTTTTTTAATCAAACACGCCTTATGTTATTGCATTTTTGCATTTTCCATCGAAATATAATGCATGTTTGTAAGAAAAGAAATTATGTACGCAGCAAGTGCGTTATGGTAGCGAATTTTGATCAAATGTTTCATATTTGAACAGCTCAATTTGCTATTAACCTATAAGGTTGATCAAGAAACGTGTTTTTTCGGGAACACTTTAAGTTTACTTTTGGAAATTTTTGTACATTTTCACACAATAAAGTTATTTTGATGAAACATGGCACATTGTTTTTAGTATATAGGTTATACTGGTAACCAAATTTGATGCCTGCTTTCTTTAAAAAACATACATATTTGTCATTAAAAACATTTTTATGAAAATTCACTACCATAACGCACTTGCTGCGTCCAGAGTTTTTTTTTAATGCTTTTTTTCATATTTAGGAGGAGAAACGGGAATGCAAGAGTTCAGGGATCCGCCAGATTCTTCAACATCTCCAAAACAAACAAGACTGGGCCACGGTTAGGAGGTAAAAACAAAAGGAAAAACACTAGGAATTTAAAATTTAAAAAAAACATAAATTTATACAATAAATAACTTCGACTTGTCTTCAACAGGTCCGCAGAGTTTCCTCCACAGCGGTCCAAAAAGTATCGGGCACGTTCAACACAACGCTGACGCTGATCTGCTTAAAGATGTTTTGGGACACACTTTGCACTTGCTACTTTATTTACTTATATTATATTTGTCCATGCCTAAATGTTCGTGGAGGATTTGGCGAACACTTTTATCTGAAAGCCCCGACATTTTTGATAATTCTTCTATTTTCAATGATCGATCGTTTAATACGAGATGGTCAACAAAGGCAATCTTGTTGTCTGTCATTACTTCCACCGCCCTTCCTGTTCTTACGTCATTTTCCAAGGATTCCTGGGACATTCAAAACCGTTTTGACCAATCTCTTACAATATAATAAGATGGATAATTTTCCCCGTCGCTACTTGCGCAAGGAGTCCCATATCCAAAAGCACGAAAAATTCGGCGTTTGCGCAGGGATGATAGGAAATCGAACTGTTGGTCCAATTTTCATTCCTGGTAATTTGACCGGATGGATGTATCTTAATTTTTGAAGAATGCCTTAATCTACCTACTGCGCCTTAGTCTACCTACTGCTAATATGTGTTATCTGAAACAATGTATTTATACAAGTTTACAACCTAGATCCTTATTTTCCCTGTTTGGATAAAATGATTTACAAATAAAATGAGAACACTTTGACATATATATATATATATATATATATATATATATATATATATATATATATATATATATACAGGGTGATTGCTGAGAAGTGCTCATTAGAAGTTTATGACCTTCTTATCCGATTTGACCGACGAAAATTTGGATTCGGCCATTATACGATATTCCCATTCTGATTAAGATAGTTGCACTACTCTAGCACTTCCGGTTATACCGGAAGTCGCTACCAACTTCGTTATTTTAAATGAAACACCCTATATATTTTTGCATTTTCAGAAAGGCGATTCAATTTGGGATAGATTTTATGTAGTACTTTCTGCACCTAGCATTATCAGTTTTTGAAATATTGGCGATTTTGGAAAAATATTTGTTATCACAGCTCTTTTTATAATTTGATATATCCTTGTAAAGTGTAAATCTAGAAAATATATTTTTGGACAACAGATTGCTGGTAACTATGTCTTGCAAAATTATTGGAATGAAAAACTATTTTTTATACAGGGTGTGCGATAATAGCCTGACAAAATATCGAAATTCAAGCGGGTATAACTTGATTTTTTCAAATGGAACACCCTGTATATTTCTATTCCAAAGCATTTTACAGACATAACTCTGCAACTTTTATTAACTATGTCCTATACCTAAATAGCTTAATTTATAAGATATCCACCACTCCAACAGGGAATCTATATTGGAATTTATACATGAGTTCGTTTATGGAAATAGGAGGCTTTTGTTGCAATGTCAGGCGAGAAAACTGAAATTTGACTCATAGTTTTTAGTGACAGCAGTAAAATTAGTAACTTGCTTTTGCTAAAGGCGCGATGGGAAGTAGAATACGCTACAGTAATGAAGATATCATGAATATATTCATTATTCACGGTGACTGCAATAGAATTATTGAAAGAACATGTCGTACATTCAATGAAAAGTTTCCTAACTCGGCACCTTTGGCCAGACACCGGTTCAAGAGGCTTCAATCAATGTTTTCAAGGTATGGAAGTATAACATCAAGACGAGTAATTTGTAGAGGCAAACTTGAAGATGAGGAAACATGCCAAGTCACAGTTCTTGCATACTTTCATGCAATGCCAACAAATTCTATAAGAAATGCGTCTAGTGACTTAGACATGCCTTACTGGATCATTCAACGAATATTGAAGAAGCACAAAATGCATAATTTCTCTTTTATTCCCGTGCAACACCTGCGTGTTAGCGACTACGAGATGCGGATTAATTATTGCGAACACCTACTGATACGAGTGCAGGAAAATCCTACATTCTTGAGCAAAATAATCTGGACTAATGAGTCTAGCTTTGGCAGAGAGGGTTTGCGAAATATGAAAAATCAGCATTACTGGGCAGCTGAAAATCTGCATATCACACGAACTAGGAATTTCCAGCAGAGATTCAGTTGTAATGTTTTCTGCATGATAATGGACGACCGAGTGTGTTTTCATATTTACGATGGCACGCTCACGTCTAAGAAGTATATTCAGATCCTGAGAACAGTGGTGATGCCATTTGTGGAGAGTCTGTCTGTAAATTCATCACTCAATTGTTGGTACCAGATGGACGGGGCTCCAGCGCAGAATACCATAGGTGTGTATCATCAGTTGAATGCTATATTTATGACAGATGGATAGGCAGAAACGGCCCTTGGCACTGGCCAGCAAGATCGCCGGACTTGACACCTTGTGATCTTTTAAGTGTGGAGTGTAATAAAGTCCAAGGTTTATGAGGTGCATGTCCAATCTAAAGAGGAACTAATCCAACGCATAACGCAAGCTTTTAGATCCAAAGGAGATACGAAGAACGACCACCGCTGGAGTACATTCAAGAATTTCAGAGTGTTTGAACCAAAACGGAAGTCACATTGAACAATTACTTTGAATTTTTTAGCTATGGTTCCATCACAAGTTGTTTTCTTTTCCCCGTTCACTGTATATAATCTAATCTAGCGTAACTTTACTCTATAAATAAAAATTAAATTCATTCAATGTTAGCGTATGGTTGTCATGTTACTTTAATAGTTCTGCTATTACATTTTTACAATGATAAGGCCACAATAAATTGACGTTCTTTTTTCAACGGAACTTGCTAAATGTTTGAGCTAGGAGGAATCTGACAAGTGCGTTGGACTCTGGAGGACAAATTACACAAGGGTGGGTGGTTTTTAATAAGGGTCGTTGGCCAGGAAACTAGTTTTTTTTGGGAACATTTTAAGTTAATTGCGAAACATTTTTGTACATTTTCAAACAATAAAGTTATTTTGATGATATATGGTATATTGTTTCTACTATATAGGTCATACTGGTAACCAAATTTAATGCTTGCTTTCTTTTAAAAAACACATATTTGTTCTTTAAAATATTTTTATGAAAATTCACTACCATAACGCACTTGCTGCGTCCAGACTTTTTAGCGTCCAGACTTTTTAATATTGTTCTCAGATTGTCAGCGTGTCATCATGAATATAAAAAGGAACTGGATAATCCAACGCCATGAAAACATTGGAATTAAAATTCTCTGCTGCGATATTAAATATATCACTTCAGGAAACTAACAATATCTCAGAAATTATGCTATTTAGATACAGGACATAGTTAATAAAAGTTGCAGAGTTATGTCTGTAAAATACTTTGGAATAGAAATAAATAGGGTGTTCCATTTGAAAAAACAAGTTATACCCGCTTGAATTTCGATATTTTGTCAGGCTATTATCGCACACCCTGTATAAAAAATAGATTTTCATTCCAATGATTTTGCAAGACATAGTTACCAGCAATCTGTTGTCCAAAAATATATTTTCTAGATTTACACTTTACAAGGATATATTAAATTAAAAAAGAGCTGTGATAACAAATTTTTTCAAAAATCGCCAATATTTCAAAAACTAATAATGATAGGTGCAGAAAGTATTACATAAAATCTATCCCAAAATGGACCGTCTTTCTTAAAATGCAAAAATATATAGTGTGTTTCATTTAAAATAACGAAGTTGGTAGCGACTTCCGGTATAACGGGAAGTGCTAGAGTAGTGAAACTATTTTAATCAGAATGGGAATATCGTATAATGGCCTAATCCAAATTTTCAGCTGTCAAATCGGATGAAAAGGTCATAAACTTCTAATGAGCACTTCTCAGCAATCACCCTGTATATATATATATATATATATATATATATATATATATATATATATATATATATATATATATATATATATATATATATATATATATATATATATATATATATATATATATATATATATATATATATATATATATATATATATCTTAATCTTTTGTAGCAAGTAAATTTGTAATGTTTATAGGTGAATGTATGCCTTTGGCCTTAAGAAACCCTAGTAAACACTGTCTTGGTCGATGGTTTAAGTGACAAGAGAAAAATATATGATTGAGATCTCCAAGTGAAGTATTGTCACATGGGCATGTTCTAAGGCCAAATTTGTGCAGATGGGCTGAGTACCTTCCATGATTTAATTTTAAACGTACAAGAATGGAATAAAATGCTTTGGGGCAGGCAATATCTTCATATATATAATATTCTGGTAAATAAGGATGTAATAGAACATATTGGTTGTTTTAAGATGCTACAAATAGTTCCCATGCAATTTTCCACTACACCCTTATTTGGGCGCGATACTGTGTTATTAAATCTGCTATTGTAAGATTGTTATTTACTTCCGTTACGTCTTCTTTGGCAGTTTGCTTTACTATGTTATCAACTATCTCATTTCCCCTGCAACCTGTATGCCCTTTTACCCAGACAAAGATCACTGTTTTCCCTTTTATAATTATGCTGTAGTAGCTCTTCATTATATCGCACAAGATGATATTGTCGTATTGCTTTAAAGAAAAATCATCAATTGCTTTCAGTGCCGCTTGCGAATTGGTAAGTATTAGTGCGTTTTTTCTATTCTCTGATTACCAAGTCAAGCAAAAATGTATAGCAGGTCCAATTTAAAAAACAAAAGTTGCAGACGTTTCCGATTAAACCAAAAGTGGCCAAAAATAACTGGATTTATATCATATACTAACATACCAAATTTCATGTTATTATCTCAAAAAATAAAAAAATCATTGGGGTAAACCACATTTGAAAAACACCCAGTATATATATATATATATATATATATATATATATATATATATATATATATATATATATATATATATATATACAGGCTGTTTTAAAAAACATGCACCATCGCTCGTGGGGCAATTCCTTACTAAAAAATAAGAAAAAAAAGTTCCTGTGCACGTGGGCCCGGAAACGCATAGTTTCCAATATACAGGGAGTTGAATTTTAATTTTTTTTTAATTTTTTATAAATAATTTCAAAACCACTGGATTGATTTTAATGAAACTTGGAATTTGAAAGTGTATTATGAAAGTACATATTTTCAAGTGAAAATCTACTTACAACTGCGTCAGTGGCGTGCGTACGGGGTAACTGTAAAAATTCATTTGGGGAAAAAATATGTGCGCCACTGTCTTTTTCCAATTTTAATACATCAGTTATGAAGCTTATTACATAAGCCACAAAAGCTGCCTCTTGGTATTTTTTCGTTCAGGGTATCCCTTAGGAGATATGATTAATTTTATAAAAAGGGGCAAAGTACCGATTAGTCGGCGTAATGATAATAATAATAATAATAATAATAATAATAATAATAATAATAATAATAATAATAATAATAATAATAATAATAATAATAATAATAATAATAATAATAATAATATATGTTTACTGCAACCATAAGAATATGAAAAACAAAACATACAGTGAACATTACAGCAATAAACGTGCAAATAACTAACCTACGTAAAACTTATTGGTGATAAACATTGAAATGAATATTACAAACATTGATAAAAAATGATAAACAAAAAATAAAAATAAAAAATGAAAAAAGTAATCGTAAAGACACCATGATTTTTCCAAACTCTTGTTTTTTGTACATTACTCAATTGACTTTAATAACAAAGCTAAAGAAAATGTTGAAAGTGACCACCATTAGCGTCGTTACAATTATTTAACCTTCTGTGCAAAGATCTTCTCACTCTTCTGCAAATATTTTGATCTTCTCTAATGCTGTCAAATGCATATTCTATTCTTCCCAACAATTCTTCTCGTGTATTTACTGGTGTTTTATACACTATTTTTTTTAAATGACCCCACAAATAAAAATCGAGATGATTCAGGTACGGAGATCGAGGTGGCCATGACACCGGACCTCCACGACCAATCCATCGGTGATCGTATGTGTTGGCTAAATATGTTCTTACAACTGCTGCAAAATGTGCGGGCGCACCATCATGCTGGAACCACATTGTACCATTTCTCATAAAAAGCGGTAGTAACACCGGCAAATCATTTTGTAAAAAGTTTAAATATGATTCATGGTCAAGACGATTCGGTAGAACAACAGGACCAATTATGTGATTTTCAATAATAGCAGCCCAAATATTGATGGAAAATTGATACTGCGAATTTGCAACTCTTAGAGAGTGTGGGTTTTCATCGGCCCATGTATGTAAATTGTGAAAATTTACGATACCTTTTCGCGTAAATGACGCCTCATCAGTAAATAGTACACGTTTAGAAAAATGTTGGTCGTGCCTAAGTTTGTTTAAGAACCACTGACAAAACATTACCCTTGGTTGAAAGTCTCTAGGTAGAAGAAAACTTTGATCCTTCAGAGTTCTGTGAACTGATGATGCCGAAATATTACCCAGTTCGGTGGCAATAATTCTCGTACTTGTACTAGGATCACGTTCAACTCTATTTAATATTGCCTCTTCAACTCGTTCAGTTCGGCGGTATCTTCTGCGTCCAGAGTCAGCTTTTAAAGGTTTTAAAGAACCAGTTTCTCTCAAATGTCTTACAATACGTGGGAAAATATTTTTGTCAGGAATTCTTCTTTGCGGATAAGTTTCCTGATAAACTCGCACAGCTTGTCTAGCATTTTGATTTGTTTGTCCATAAATTAACAACATATCAGTCAAATCCGCTGAAGTATACTTAATGAAAACCATCTTGAGAGGAGGAAATAATATTAATGAGCAGCTCAGTATCAACAAATAACTAAAAACGAAAATACTGCACCGTATCAAAATTTAAAGAATAGCACGAAAACTCTTTTGACGCCTACAAAGCACTTCAAAATTGCAGAATTTAGAGAACTGTCAAAAATTATAGTTTCATGGCACTTTACGATTACTGTTTTCATTACTCCAACGAATCGGTACTTTGCCCCTTTTTATAAAATTAATCATATCTCCTAAGGGATACCCTAAACGAAAAAATACCAAGAGGCAGCTTTTGTGGCTTATGTAATAAGCTTCATAACTGATGTATTAAAATTGGAAAAAGACAGTGGCGCACATATTTTTCCCCAAATGAATTTTTACAGTTACCCCGTACGCACGCCACTGACGCAGTTGTAAGTAGATTTTCACTTGAAAATATGCACTTTCATAATACACTTTCAAGTTCCAAGTTTCATTAAAATCAATCCAGTGGTTTTGAAATTATTTATAAAAAATTTAAAAAAAATAATTAAAATTCAACTCCCTGTATATTGGAAACTATGCGTTTCCGGGCCCTTGTGCACAGGAACTTTTTTTCTTATTTTTTAGTAAGGAATTGCCCCACGAGCGATGGTGCATGTTTTTTGGAACAGCCTGTATATATATATATATATATATATATATATATATATATATATATATATATATATATATATATATATATATATATATATATATATATATATATATATATATATATGTATGTATATCACACGGATAACTCAAAAACTAATAAACCGATTTAATGAATTTCGGCAGGTACCTCCCTTTTATAAGTGGGTTAAGCCAATTCGCTGGCTAAAAAAATCAGACCAGGTGTTTTGGGAAAATTTTGCTTTTTTTCGGAAAAAAATAACAAGACTATTGTAGCTAAATTTAGGTAGGTTTACGTTATAAAAGGTTAGCTATATACTTTATAATTCAGATCTCTATGTTGCAAGAAAAAAAGCGTTTATGCAAAAAAATATTTGATGCCAGATTTCTATGAAAATTCACTACCATAACGCACTTGCTGCGTGCAGACTTTTTTATAAGGAAGATTTTTTCCCCAGAACTGAACCAACAAGAAATAACTTACATTAATAACATTTTAATTTATAACTTTCACTTTTATGCTTGATGCAAGCTTTTAGGATAGTGGTAATTTAAAAAATGTATTTATTATTTATTTAAATCTATTTTAGAAAAACTTAACTTGCATAATATATTTTTTATTTTGTAGAAAAACTTTGTATATCACCAAACTCCGATGTAAATCACGTGTTTCCGCTGTTAGACCACCGACGCGACCGTTTGCAATAAGCTTTTCGCGTGAAACTGCGGGAAACTCATGTTTGAGTTTTCCTCCTCTTTTGGAAGAAACAATGAATGAAGTGGTATACGCAGACGCAATAACTTCACAGGTATCTTGATACATTAATAAGTAGATGCGTTAGCTTGACAAGATTAATAATAATCAAGTTAATTGCAACCATAATCCGTTTATCTTTTATTTGCCTCTAAGTAGGCTTTATTAGGATGGTGAGTTTTTTTCTACTACTCTTATGGAATTACCATGTAACAATGCTTCCTAAACCTTTTGTTACTTTCTATTTTGTATTTTAGTGAATTTTTATCAAGAAAATTGACTTATAGCGAGGTCACTATGGTAAGACTATGTACGAGGCAAGCGCCAAAATTACCCGAGCTGACTATAAAAGACAGGCATGGACTCACAATTAAATTTTATTAGTAAATTTTCTTGAAAAATTCACTAATGATGAGAATCCAAATTTTTAATTTTGAAAAAATTTCTTCAAATGAGCGTGAACTACGCCTCCTAGAACCCATATCCAGGGTCAGTTTCAATTTTTATATGTTTACAAAGACACACACACACACACACACATATATATATATATATATATATATATATATATATATATATATATATATATATATATATATATATATATATATATATATATATATATATATATATATATATATATATATATATATATATATATATATATATATATATATATATATATATATATATATATATATATATATATATATATATATATATTGTTGCGTTTTCGCCGGGTTCTGGATAAGTGAGACTTTAAAGATTAACAAAACAACTTTATTTACACTCTAAATATGGATACAATAAAATTTCTAGAATGTCTCTCTCACAAAACACTTCATTTACTGGCCTTACAATTACTACTCTCAACAAAAGTCACTAATCTGGTACTACAGTCACTACTCTCTTAACACTTTACACTGCTTCAAGTCACTACCACATTCTCTTACTGAACTGAACTAACTCGGGCTGGTTGGCTTTCGCTTTTATATACTCGCCGTACCTTCCCCTCCTTTCTAGAGCATTCCATTCCAGAACGTTCCAGGACCTTCTTTTACTAGAAGGTTCTGTGAATACAGATCGGTCCCGTGTGTATACAGGGGGATGTATATACAGGATGATCCAAATGTGGTCACCACTCCTATGTTACACAAGAGGTGTTTCTCGAACTATAAGATCTCTCTGCGTATACAGGGTGTAAGGGTTCTCTGCGTATACAGGGTGTATATACAGGGTGTTCGGAATGTGCAGACCTCAGTTATCCGTTCCGACGGGGTACAAGTTGGTAACTTCGTTATTTCTGGTCCTAGAGGGTTGAGACTTCGCCTGAGGGGGGTCACCCCAGGCACCCCCAGGGGGGTGGGGAGGCGGTGTTGCCAGATTGTGCAAAAATTCCCAGATGTTGGGGAAATTCTGGAGATGTGGCAACACCGCACCTACGTCTATTGAAGTGTTTTGTAACACTGCCCCCCTCCTTAAGACTGTTCGTCCCGAACAGTATTTACCGGCCGCCAACTTGGGGGTTCGTTGCCCCGATAGGGACTCAACCTCTCTATGTGAACAACTTTGGGTTTAGTTCTTGGAGACAGCTGGATTCTGTAGACTAGGTCGTTAATTTTCTTAGTCACCAAGTATGGCCCTTCCCATGGTTTCTGAAGTTTGGGACTGAGGCCCTTTCTCCTTGTTGGTTGGTACAGCCACACTGCATCCCCTTCCTTGAATGTATGGGGTGTTGCTCTGCGATCCAAGCGCATCTTCATCCGGTCACTGCTTAAGAGGAGCCTATCTCTGACACATCTGTGTATAGTGCGCAGTTTTCCTTCTAGGTCGGCGACATACTCAGGTAACGTAGCTAGGTCCGCTATGTCCTCGTCCGGTGGTGGTCTCGTCATGTCGATTGGTAACCGCATCTCTCTGCCGGTCAACATCATGGATGGAGTGTAGCCGGTAGATTCATGCTGAGAGCTTCTGTAAGCTAGGAGGAACAGAGGTATCAACTTGTCCCAGGTTCTCTGATTCTCGTCGACAAACATAGCAAGATACTGATTGATGGTCCTGTTATGCCGTTCTACCATGCCGTCTGATTGAGGGTGGAGTGGCGTTGTTCTCGTTTTCTTTATGCCTAGCAAGTCCATTAGGCTCTTCCAGACCTCTGATTCGAAATTCCGGCCCTGGTCGGTGTGAATCTCCAAGGGTACGCCATGCCGTGATATGACATTTTCCATCAGGGCTTCTGCTACGGTCGTTGCCTCTTGGTTGGGGATCGGCGCAACTTCAGGCCATTTCGAGAAGTAGTCCATCGCCACCATTATGTATCTGTTCCCAGACTCTGTGATGGGAAAAGGTCCTGCGATGTCTACGGCAACTCTCTCCCACGGTGTACCTGAGATGTACTGCATCATTTTTCCTCTGGATCGGGTCTTTGGTCCTTTCTTTGAAGCACATTGGTCACACCTTTTGCACCATTCTTCCACGCTTCTTCGGCAGTTTATCCAATAGAAGCGGTCTCTCACTCTGGCAAGAGTCCTGTTGACCCCAAAGTGGCCTCCACTTCTACTATTGTGTAACTCTTGAAGAACACTGCTTATGCACTCACTTGGCACAACGGTCTGGTATATACAGTCTCTACCATCGGCAGTTTCCCATTTTCGAGTGATCATGTCATTCTTTAGACACAATGAGTCCCATTGTAGCCAGTAGCCTTTAACCTCCGCCCCAAACCGGGACACATCGTGCCACTCAGGTCTTTTTCCCTTTTGTAGCCATTCTCTAATATTTTTCAAGTCTGGATCTGTCTTCTGTGCGTCTCTGATGTATTCAAGATTTACGTCTAGATCGGTGTTCTTCTCCTGTCCTGCCACCAGTTGTTTGATCTGATGAGTTACTTTGTCGATCTCTTTGTTCTCTTGTCGCTCGCAAAATTTACATTCATGCACTGAACATGGTCTTCTTGACAGGCTGTCTGCATTGGCGTGACTTCTTCCTCTTCGATGTTCAATCCGGAAGTCGTAGCTCTGCAGTTTCTCTATCCATCGGGCTATCTGTCCTTCGGGATTTCTAAAGTTCAGAAGCCATTGCAGAGCAGAGTGATCCGACCTCACGCGGAATGTTCTTCCGTACAGGAAGCTGTGGAAATGTTCGATGGATCTTACAACTGCCAGCAGTTCTTTCCGGGTTACACAGTAATTCCTTTCTGCTTTTCCGAACGTTTTGCTGAAGTAGCCTATCACAACTTCTTCTCCGGCTTGGAGCTGCGAGAGTACTGCCCCAATGCCATACTGGGAAGCATCCGTGTCCAGTATGAACAGTCCTTCGTCCTGAGGATAAGCCAGTATAGGAGCAGTGACAAGACGATGTTTGAGTTCTCTAAAAGACTCTTGGCAATCTGGTGACCAGATGAACTCGACCTTATTTTCAGTCAGGCTATGCAGAGGTTTCGCAATGCTGCTAAAGTACTTCACAAAGCGTCGGTAATAGCTGCAAAGTCCCAGAAAACTTCTGACCTCATGTTTGTTCCTCGGCACAGGCCAGTCTCTTACTGCCTTTATTTTCTCTGGATCAGTTTCTATCCCTTTCTCAGAAACGACATGTCCGAGGAAACTCACTTTCTTCTGGAAGAGGACGCATTTCTTGGGATTGAGTTGCAGATTGGCACCTCTCAGCCTGGAGAAAACCTGCTTCAGATTCGACAGGTGTTCATCGAAAGTCCTTCCAATCACCATGACATCGTCGAGATACACCAGGCATGTTTCCCATGTAAGTCCTCTCAGCACTAACTCCATTAGTCGCTCGAAGGTGGCAGGAGCATTACATAAGCCGAATGGCATGACCTTGAATTGGTACAACCCATTCCCGGTTGAAAAAGCAGTCTTCTCCTTATCGTCTTTATGGAGTTCTACTTGCCAGTAGCCACTTTTCAGGTCTAATGTAGAGAACCACTTTGATCCGGCCAAAGTGTTCAAAGTGTCGTCGATCCGGGGCAGGGGATAACTGTCTTTCTTGGTGACATCATTCAGCTTCCTATAGTCCACGCAAAATCTCATAGTGCCGTCTTTCTTGGTGACCAAAACTACTGGGGACGACCAAGGACTATTAGACTCCTCAATCACACCATCTTCCAGCATTTCGTTAACCATCGCCTTAATTTCTGATTGCTTGGCAAAAGGCAGTCTTCTCGGCGGCTGTCTAATTGGTCTTGCGTCGCTAGTATTAATTCTGTGTTGCACTAAACTCGTACGACCTGTGATTTTATCTTGAGCGAAAATATCGGCCTCCTCCAATACGAACTTCAGGGCCATTTCCATCTCCATGTCGTTCAATTGGCCCCAAGAATTCTTGAACCGCTCTACCATTTCTACTGGCAGTCTTCTGTCTAATGCCGTGGGTGTCACCTTTCTTGACAACGTCACTCGGTCAATGGGCTCGCAAGTGGCGATAACCTCACCTTTCTTCAATGTGACCCTGTTAGTTTGCACGTTAGCCACTCTTATGGGTATTGTCCTCTTCGGGTCTACTAAGCATCGTGCGACGAGGGCACCATCATGTCTATCTTTTAGGGGCTCCGCTATGAGAGCAGACATACCATCAAGTTTCTTCTCTAGTCTGGCTCTGACAATCTTCTCACTGTTACCAGGAATCCGTGTATCCTCGTCGACAATAAGTCTCACCCTTGGATTAGCTTCGCCTGCTGTTGGAGATAAATACAACTCTTCGTTACCGATTTTCAAGATCTTATTCTGGAAGTCTACTGACAGGACATCGAAATCTTCCATTAAATCCAGGCCCAGAATAAATTCGTCGACGATTTCTGCGACGACAGCCCTTACCTGTAGCTCAGTACTGCCCAGCCTAATGAAAACAGTGGCCTCTCCATGCACAGGTATCCTATCTCCTTTTGCCGTCTCCAACACAGGCTGTTTGTTGGTCGTGAGTGCGGACCTGTTTGGCAACATGTCTGGACGTACAACGGATCTAGTAGCACCAGTATCGATGGTGAAACTGCATTGTCTTCCGTCTATGCTGCCAGGTATAACGAGGCTCTCGCGGTAGCGTCGGATAGTGGAGACCCTGACCTTGGGGCCTTGGGTCTCGCATGCCACGTGTCGCCCACCTACACTGGCGTCAGGTCGTTTTCCCTGATGGCGCTCCCTGTTGGTATATTCTTGTCTTCTGCGAGCCACCTGTTGGGTTTGTGAGCACTGTCTACTTATGTGCCCTTTCCTACCACACTTGTAACATTCTATGTCTGACCAATCTGCTTTCGTCCTACGTGCCCCAACCGGTACAGTGAGCTTGCTTATGGCTTCTTTTATCATTTTCATTTCTTGTCTTAGTTCGGCTGTCGTTTCTGCAAAGTCCTCTATCTCCTTCACTTCGCGGAGCCTGTTGCGGCGAGGTTGAGATGCATTCTTCGCTGCTTCAAATTCCAAGCCATAAATTACGCAGTCCGTAAGTGTTTTGAACCTTCCGAGCCTTAAAGCTTGTTGCATTTCATTATCAAGTACCCCATCGATGAAGGTCTGGACGGTTATCTGGTTGACAAATTCTTCTGGGGCTTGGGGATATGCCAGTCGCACAAGTTTCTCCACTTCGGCACTAAATTCTTGCAGCGTCTCATTTGGCTTCTGGACCCTTGACTTTAGTTGTGTCTGGTAGACCTGGCTCATGTACTTGTTACCATATCTCAAATCTAGGGCCTGTATCACTGTTAAGTAGTTTTGCTGTTTCGACTCCGGGATGTTCTGGAGGATTTCTAGGGCTTTACCTCGAAGCGAGAGAATTAGAGCAGTTGCTGCCTGTTGTTCGCTCCACCCATTGCTGAGAGCTGCCGCCTCAAACTGCCTCCTGTACATGGGCCACGATGTTTCTCCGTCAAAAGTCGGCGGCTTCAAAGTTCCATGAGGCTGCTGCACGATTGGCATATCTTCTTCCCGACGATTTTGAACTGGGGACATTCCAGTAACTCCTCTTGGTTGAGTTCTGTCAGTCTGGCCCATCACCTGCTCTGTCAGTTCTCTATGTCTGACTTCTGTGCCTTTCATCATCATCTTCATTTGTTCTTTCAACCCTTCCACTTCTTCCCATCGTTTATTCAAATCCTCTGTTACATTTTCTACTTTCTTGTCCACATTTTCTACTTTCTTGTCCACATTTTCTACTTTCTTGTCCACATTTTCTATTTGTTCGTTGATCTGTTCAATTTCTTCTTTTACATCGACTCTTATATTGTGGAACATACTTCGGAGCTCTTCTTTATCTTCTTGTCGCCTCTGTTCCTCCTCTTGTCGTCTTCTCTCGTCTTCTTCGCGCCGTCTTCTTTCATCTTCTTGTCGCCGTTGTTCGTCTTCTTCGCGTTGCCTCTTGAGGTCTTCTTTATCTTCTTGCCGCCGTCGTTCGTCTTCTTCGCGCCGTCTTCTTTCTTCTTCTTGTCGTCGTTGTTCGTCTTCTTCGCGTTGCCTCTTGAGGTCTTCTTTATCTTCTTGCCGCCGTCGTTCGTCTTCTTCGCGCCGTCTTCTTTCTTCTTCTTGTCGTCGTTGTTCGTCTTCTTCGCGTTGCCTCTTGAGGTCTTCTTTATCTTCTTGCCGCCGTCGTTCGTCTTCTTCGCGCCGTCTTCTTTCTTCTTCTTGTCGTCGTTGTTCGTCTTCTTCACGTTGCTTTTTCAGTAAGTCCATCAACTCTTTGATTTCAGCCATCTTGTCGTAGTCAGTCGATCTGGTGTTTACCATTTACAGCTAGCTTGCTTGTTCACTTCTTCACTCACTTATTCCACTTCTGACACCAAATTGTTGCGTTTTCGCCGGGTTCTGGATAAGTGAGACTTTAAAGATTAACAAAACAACTTTATTTACACTCTAAATATGGATACAATAAAATTTCTAGAATGTCTCTCTCACAAAACACTTCATTTACTGGCCTTACAATTACTACTCTCAACAAAAGTCACTAATCTGGTACTACAGTCACTACTTTCTTAACACTTTACACTGCTTCAAGTCACTACCACATTCTCTTACTGAACTGAACTAACTCGGGCTGGTTGGCTTTCGCTTTTATATACTCGCCGTACCTTCCCCTCCTTTCTAGAGCATTCCATTCCAGAACGTTCCAGGACCTTCTTTTACTAGAAGGTTCTGTGAATACAGATCGGTCCCGTGTGTATACAGGGGGATGTATATACAGGATGATCCAAATGTGGTCACCACTCCTATGTTACACAAGAGGTGTTTCTCGAACTATAAGATCTCTCTGCGTATACAGGGTGTAAGGGTTCTCTGCGTATACAGGGTGTATATACAGGGTGTTCGGAATGTGCAGACCTCAGTTATCCGTTCCGACGGGGTACAAGTTGGTAACTTCGTTATTTCTGGTCCTAGAGGGTTGAGACTTCGCCTGAGGGGGGTCACCCCAGGCACCCCCAGGGGGGTGGGGAGGCGGTGTTGCCAGATTGTGCAAAAATTCCCAGATGTTGGGGAAATTCTGGAGATGTGGCAACACCGCACCTACGTCTATTGAAGTGTTTTGTAACAATATATATATATATATATATATATATATATATATATATATATATATATATATATATATATATATATATATATATATATATATATATATATATATAGGGTGTTCGGAAATTGTGAGCAACAAATTCAGGGGGTTATTCTACTCAAAGAATTAATTCCCCTAGTTTCTATAACAGTTTTCCGTAAACTCGAAAATAACGGAGTTATAGGGTGTCAAAAAAATTTTTTTTCTCAAATTTTTGTCGATAACTTTTTTGTCGTGAGTCGATTCTTTTCAAATTTGGTGCACACGTATATAATATCACTCTGTATTTATTTTGCAAATTTGACATGGATCTATCTAAATTTAAAGGCCGAAGCTGCCCTTGACCAACAGATAAGAACTCATAACTTTTTTGCTTAAATCTTTATCTCAAATCTAACAATACTCGATTGAAGGGAATTATAAAATCTTAAAAAAAGGTCATCCGGTTGCATCAGGATAAAACTAACCGTTTTCGAGAAAAATGTTCTTCAAAATTTTTGCTGCTATTGATTGAATACGAAATCACTTCATCCAAATGTCAATGTTAATAGCGTGTGCTTTGAAAACAGTCGCGGTAATTGTCTCGCAAAAAAAATTATGTCAAATATCAAAACTGATAAAAATACGACAGGAAATGACTAACAGGCGCCAAGGTATGTGTCTAAGTCGTTACTTTCCTTCATTTCGTTCAAATATGAGCAAAAAATCCATTGTAAATAAAAATTGTTTAGTGTAAATAGAACAGACGTTATACAATTAAAATACTACTGGGTATACCTGATAGACTACCATATCGAGCGTAGCCGAGTCAGCTAAGTCCTGTACATCCGATAGTCGAGTCCTACATGACGAGTTCTAATCCTAGTTAGTGACTTCAGTTTTTTTATAAATTTTTTTAGTGTCGTTAGACTTTGCCGTTATCTGATCAGATTGTTGTTTCAATTATATATATATATATATATATATATATATATATATATATATATATATATATATATATATATATATATAGTGGCGGTTTTACTGTAGGTGTATTTGTGCAGTGAACCCCCTTAAAAATTGAACTACCTACACCATTATAATTTTATCCTTTTAACATTTATAATATAAATGATAATTATCTTATAATATACTACCTTTTTTACCATTACCTACATAGTAACATGCGAAACAACAACCCGTAACCCGTAGAAAATATTTAAATTGCTGTCTTGTCGCTGACGACTTTACCAACTTTTTCGGTTCAAGTTGGATCCTGAACATATCGCGAGAGCGGTACTCTGTGTGTTAAAAAGAAAGCAACGGACGCGTAAAACAAAAGACATAATACACACATCCTACCGGGTTTAGGTGCAGTGCACGAGAAGGAGGAAAAGTCGAGCTACGTCGGCTCGGGTACCCGACAATCGTCTGCTTTAGCCCGTCGCGTCTTGTCTCCTGTTACGTGTTAATTAAAATATGTAAACAATGGAGTCCTATCAAATGGAATATATTAAAGAAAATTCGAATAATTTTCAAAATCGTTTTAAAATAAACATAAAGGGTCCACCTCGCCCAGAACTACAGCTGGCACAAGAGTGTACCTTAAAAAATAAAAAGTTTAAACGTGTGTTTAAAGTAGAACAATATAAAAAGCTTCTTGGTTGTAGGGGTGTAATAAACTAAACGCATTATTTTGCTTTCCGTGCCTGATTTTCGCCGGTAATCCTAATGTAAGTGTTGAGTGGACAAAAACAGGAGTTACGGCTTTGTCACATTTGTCGGCAAAAATAAAAGAGCATGCATCTTCCCAAATTCATATAAAGAATGCAGTAAATCTCTCCGATATTGGTAATGTGGACATTCGACAGTTTTTGGATTCTGCATATCAAAAGTCGATTAAAAACTTCAATGAACAAGTGTCAAAAAACCGGTATGTACTATCACGACTTATCGACTTTTTAAATTTTTATCGTGCTTTTGAACTTGCCTTACGTGGGCACGACGAATCTTCGGGCAGTTTAAATCGCGGTATATACAGGGGGCTCATCGATTTTGTGTCGGAAATAGATGTGGCAATGAAACAGCATTTGGAAGGAAGTAATGTTTTTAAACGAGTTTCAAAATCAGTTCAGAATGATTTACTAGATGCTATTGTCGTAGTTTATCAGGAAGAAATTTAAAAGAACAATTTAAGAGACTCGCTTTGTATCCATCCAGGCTGATGAAATGACGGGTGTTTCTACCCATCAGCAACGTGTGTTAATTTTGGGATATGAACGAAACGATCACATACATGAGCGATTTTGGAAATTTCTAAATCCTGCGTTATATAGTACCAAAAACATTATGATTGAAATAAAAAAAGAATTAGGTGAGCTTTATATTTCGCCTAATCAGTTAGTAGGTCAAAGATATGACGGAGCAACCGTTATGTCAGGGAAAGTGGGAGGCGTGCAAAGTATTATAAAAAATGACTATCCATATGCGTATTTTATACACTGCTCTGCCCATCAGTTTAATTCAATTTTACAAAAAAGCGTATCTGTCAATAGAAATATCTCTAATTTTTTCTCAAATTTACATACATTTCCTACCTTCTTTTCACGATCGCCAAAGCGAATGGAGGTATTACAGAGTATTGTGAAAAAGCGAATTCCAGCAGCGCCGCCGACCGAAAGGAATTATAACACTCGAACGGTAAGAAATGTTTACGAAAATGCAGAACTCTTAAAGGAATGCCTGGAATATATTTTATACTCTGCAAGAAAGGATTATAATACATTTTAATACACATAACGAAGCTGAAATGTTATTGGGATATTTAAACAATGACCATTTTAAATACTGGCTCACTTTTTTTGGTAAAATCATGTCTCACTGTGAAATTCTTTTTAATGAATTTCAATCTCGATCTCTGGATGCTATCAAAATCAATAGCTTTGTGAATAATTTTGAAAAAGTGATCACAAAAATCCGTACATCCGATTCTCCCAGTTCACCACCAAATAGGCGTAGACCGAATGACATTTTCTGCCCAATTGAAGGCAGTATGTGGTGTGCTAATTAATTGAATTTAACGGCCATCTTTTAGCATCCAAACTTCTTTTTCCTGATAAGTTCCGTGAATATGAAAACAAATTCCCCACTGTAGACTTTGGTAGTGTAACAAAAACATATAACTTTTTCGACAAAGCTAAATTGAAAAGTGAACTATTAGTTATATACAGTAGAGAATACCGAAACTTACTTGACTGTTTTAGTGAAAGTGTTTTGTTGTTAAAACTTATTTGTACGATTCCTATGACAACAGTTGAAAGTTAGCGTTCTTTTTCAACTTTTAAAAGAGCGAAGACTTTTCTGGGGAACACCATGGTACAAGAAAGACTAAATTAATTATCCATGTTAAGTATGGAAAAAGAATTAATTGCTTCAATTCCAGACTTCAACAATCGTGTTATTGATGTGTTTGCTAATTCAAAGCATAGACGAATGGATTTCCTGTATAAGTAAGCGTAAGTTTCTTATTTATTGTGTTATTAAATGCTACGAGTATATAACTGTTTCTTCTGAAAACGCGTGACCTTGAAAATATTAAAAATTTTCGCCTTCGGCGCATTTTCAACATCTTGAGCAGCACTTCATGTTCTGATATTACATGTTCTTAATTTTATGAACCCCCTTCGTATTTAACCACGATCCGCCACTATATATATATATATATATATATATATATATATATATATATATATATATATATATATATATATATATGTGTGTGTGTATCACACCGATAACTTAAAAGATAAAGGGCCCATTTTTATCAAATTTGCTACGTTTCTTTTGTAAGTGGCTTGGATAAGCTCGTTTTCCAGAAAAACTGGCCCAGATTTTCCCGGAAAATTTTGTGTTTTCCTTCGTGAAAAATTTTTGTCTCCGGAAATAACGAAGAAAGGCCAACCAGATTTGGTACGCGTGTTTGTATTATAAAGAGTAAACCATTCACCAAAATTAAGGTCTGTAGGTTAAAAGACGAAAAAAAAATTATAGTCATTTAAAAAAAACTTGGGATTTTCCTCAAAACGTCAAAGTGGCGATTTTAAACGTCAACATTGGCATTATTTAGGCGATGAACCTGAAATAAATACGGATTATCTAAAGAGCGTTCTGCAAACCTTTAAAGTTCGGCTTTAACCATCATTGACCTTCAGTTTACTAAAATATTTCCAGAAAATTTATTTCAAATAGACCCTTTCTCTGATGCTTGGGCAGTACTTTTGGTTAAGTTTATGGTTTAACGGTCTATAATTTTAAGCTAATTTTCGTAGAAAAAATTCGTTATTGAGAAGACTGCAACTTGTGAAATCTAAAAATATTTCTTCAAAAGAGCGCAAACTAGGCCCCCTAGAATCCATATACGGGTTTATTTTCTGCTCACATATATACAGGGTGACGCATTTCTACGGTAAAACTCAATATAATTGTTATCGTGCAAGATACGAGAAAAAATTGTATACGTTACTTATAGGGTGTCTTGAGCTGCATCCTATAAAATTATTTTGACAATCACAGGGAGAGCCTCGGTCGTTCACGGGTAAGAAGGTGCGCCTCTGAACCGAAGGGTACTGGGTTCGATCCCAGCATTCTCCTTTCACTTTTTTAGTACAAACTGTAACATTAACACCAACCGAGGTTCTGGCATTGTATTTGAGCAAGTTGAATATCTGCACGTTCCGCCCTTCGGAGGGAGCGTAAAACCGTCGGTCCCATGTCAATGCGATGTTGAGCACATTAAAGATCCCTACCCTCCTTACAGAAAGGCAGGGGTTCGGCAAAATTTCCAGGATATTGAGATGAAACTGCTTCCTGGCGTTGGTGGTTGGCCATAGTCGCGAAAAAAGGCCGAAGTTAAAAAAAAAGAAACAAAACAAAAAACAATAACAGAGGGGGGGCATAAGTGGTGGGTGTTACCTGCAATTTTTTTTGAACATTCCTTGTTACATTTGTGTATTATTCATCATTCATCGCAATATGATGCATGTTTGAAAAAAAACGAGACGCAGTAAGTGTGTTTGGTAGCGAATTTTCATTAAATGCTTCAAAATTCAATAACTCAATTTGCTACTAAGCTAAGGTTCGTCGGCTAGGAAACGAGTTTTCACTGAAACATTTTAAGTTCATTTTCGGAAAATGTTTGTACATTTTCAAACAACAAATTATTTTGATAAAATATGGTACATTTTTTTTACTTTATAGATTATACCGGGGACCAAATTGATTGCATTAAAGAAACATATTTGCTATTAGCAATATTTTTATAAAAATTCACTTCCATAACACACTTGCTGCGTTCAGACTTTTTTTAATCTAGTCCCCCCTAACATCAATGCAATTATTATGTCGTTCGATACCCCTAAAAAAATTCTATTTGTTCTCAAAATGTGCCCAAACTCCAGCTTTCACCTCTTCGTCGTCACACAAATGGCGCTTGCAAAGATCCTTTTTACCGATTTTTTTTTTTAATTCGCTTATGGGGATATCTGTGTTTATATATATATATATATATATATATATATATATATATATATATATATATATATATATATATATATATATATCCGACCGATAACTCAAAAAATTTGCAGAGTACCTTCATTTTGCAAGTGTCTTGGATAAGTTCGTTAGCCAGGGAAATCAGACCAAGTTTTCCCGGAAAATTGTGTGTTTTCTTTATAAAAAAATTCATATCTCCGAAAATAACAAAGTAATGGCAACCAAATTTGGTGCGAGTGTTTGTATTATAAAGCGCGAACTCTGTACCAAAATTTAGGTCCCTAGCTTTAAAGACAAAGTAGTTATTGGCAGTTAAAGTAACAAATTTTGGAGTTTTCCTCAAAACGTCAAACTCTCAATTTTAAACGTCAAAATTGGCAATGTTTGGGCAAAGAATGTGACACAAATACCGTTTGTGAAAAGAAAATGTTGCAAGAAGAGTGTTCTGCGAACCCTTAAGTTTCAGATTCAACCGTCATTGCCCTTCATTTTACTAAAATATTTACAGAATATCCATTTCAAATAGACCCTTTCTCTGATGCTTTGGCTGTCGGTTTAGTTAAGTTTTGTGGCTTTTTGGATATTTTTTGTAGGCTTAGTGAAGGTTTTGGTTTAACGGTCTATAATTTTTTTAGCTAATTATTGTAGAACAAATTTGTTAATGAATTTTTCCATTTCTTATAGAAATATGATGCGTTTATAAGAAAAAAATCTGGACGCAGTAAGTGCGTTTTGGTAGCAAAATTTCGGTAAATTTGCAGTTTAGCTCCCGAACGCTTTTCATAAAACTGTTTTCAGAAACCTGCCCCCATCCCCCCTCCCCCATGGATCCACAAACCCCAAGAAAAATGTCCTGTTCACACCCCCCAAGGAAGTTACGGGACCAGGAGTGAGTAGGGGTGGTGAGCGGGGTAGGTAGTAAAAAGGAAATATGAGCAGAAAATTCGAATAAAGCGGGCTTGAAAGCTGTCTTTTTCACATATTGAAGCTATATCCCCCTTAAACCTTGCCTACCCCGCACAGCACCCCTATTCACTCACAGTCCCATAACTTGCTTGGGGGTTTGAACAAGAAATTAGTCTTGTGGTTGGTGCATCCAGGTGGGGTCCTAGTAATGTTTCTGAAAACAATTTGTTGAAAAGCGTTCGGGAACTAATCTGCAAATTTACCGAATTTTTATTAAATCCTTCAAATTTCAATAACCCAATTTGCTATTAACGTGAGCTTTGTTGGATAGAAAACCAACATTTAAGTTTATTTTCGAAAAATTGTTGTATATTTTCAAACCATAAGTAATTTTTATAAAATATAGTACATTGTTTCTACTACATAGGCTATACCGGTAATCAGATTGATGCCTGCTCGCATTTGCTATTAAAAACATTTTTATGAAAATTGACTTCCGGAACACATTTGCTTCATCTAGACTTTTGAAAAATGGTTATATATTTTCAAACAATAAATTTATTTTAATGAAATATGGTACATTGTTTCTACTATATAGGCAACCAAGCTGCTTTCATCAATGAAAGACATTTTCTAGTAAAAATATTTTAAAGAAAATTCGCTACCATAACGCACTTGCTGCGTCCAGAGATTTTTCAATTTCAATAGGTAATAGTTCATTCTGGCATTTGGAACTCAATCTTTATTATTTGTACCTGGAATTATGATACATAATTCCAACCATCTGGGTTTTTCCCGATTCCGGTTATATAATATAATCAGCTATTTATCATCGTCTACGATTTTACGTATTTTATCGGCCGACTCTCCCAGCGTTAAGTTCCAGGAACTGCACTGTCCGTCTTTATATTTTCATGTCTAAGTAAATATAATAAACCAGACAATATAGCTTTATGTCCTTTGTATTTGACATAATTTGAAAATTTGTGAGAAAACATGAAAAAACTTGATGCTTTATTGACACAAATGCACTTTCTAGGAAAAAAATGCAAAAAATGCAAGAAAATCCAAAATGCTTTTTTTCGGTGCCTTAGTAATGGCCTATTGTACAAATATCATATCCCTGCGCTTTCGCCATTTGTAACAGGATATAATTATTGTTTTGCTCATTTTTTTATATTTTAACAACACACCAAGAGAGCTCACAGCCTAAATACTATCGTACAGTGGGTGTCGACAAGGAGGAAAAAGTCAACTTGTTAATTCTGGACTTGGAGGTTTGGAGGTTCGGAGGAGAAGGAAAAACATGTGCCGGCAAGAAATTCCAAAACTTGGAAGTCCTCGGGACAAAAGAGCGGGCATAACAAGATGTTCTACGTCTGGTGACCTGGACAGTAAAAGGGTGCATTCGCTCTGTTTCTCTGGTAGATCTGTTGGGGGCTGCAGGTGGATGAACTATGGATGAAAGCTTATCTGAGCAGTGCCCCTGCAGATATCTATAAAAGAGAGAGAGAGGGGTCACCAACGGCACGTCGGTGGGCAAGGCATGGCAGCCTTTGGGTGAGGGTAGGGTCACCGATGAGACGTATAGCTCTCTTCTGAATGGAGTCCAGGATATCGAGTTTATAAGCGGCAGCGGTACCCCAGATGCCGGAGCAGTATTCGAGGTTTGGTCTTAATTGTGAAGTATATAAGGTATAAAGGTTAGCTGGTGAAAAGTATTTGCGAGCCCGGAAGAGGAAACCTAATTTCTTAACAGCCGCTCCTGCAATTGATGTGACATGTTGGTGCCAATTGAGATTTCGATGCACAGAAATGCCAACAAGTGCAAAGGACCCCTTACTTTGAATAACTTAGTTGTTTATTGTGATGGGTCTAGGGCTGGTGTATCTCTTATAAGATAAAAAGCAAGACGGAGATTTGGTGGAGTTGAATTGTACAAGATCTCTGCTTCCCCAGTCTAATATTTTTTGGAGATCCACAGAGACAGAACCCTCCATGAGTCTACGATTCTCATCTAATTGGGCTAAAGAGACAGGCTTAGAATATTGTATAATGAGTGGAGGGTGCTGTCGTCCGCGTAAGTGTGAACTGGGTTGTATGTGCTAAAGAGAAAGCCATTGATGTGGAGAAGAAACAAAGTAGGGGCTAAAACTAAACCTTGAGAGACTTCTGCATTAATTGGATACATCCACGACAAACCAAAGTGGTAGGCCAAGATATGAAAAAAATGGTAAACATTAATTATAGGGTGCCTTGAGCTACATCTTAAAAAATTATCTCTACAATCACAGGCTGGTCCATAAGTCGTTGGTAATACAACTTTAAGTGAGTGGTGTGCATGTTGCCACCTAGTTGCGGAACCAAGTAGTATGTTGTCACGTCTAATGAGAGCGAAATCGGTCTACGGTTCTAATTGTTGTGAGAATGCATCCAGCCTTAAATACAAACTTCCTCTTTTTTTTTAGTCGAACACGCCTTGTGTTATTGCATTTTTGCATTTTCCATCGAAATATAATGCATGTTTGTAAGAAAAGAAATTCTGGACGCAGCAAGTGCGTTATGGTGGCGAATTTTGATGAAATACTTCATATTTGAAAGGCTCATTTTGCTATTAACCTATAAGGTTGACTAAGAAACGGTTTTTTTTTGGGAACACCTTAAGTTTACTCTCGGAAATTTTTGTACGTTTTTAAACAATAAAGTTATTTCGAATGAAACATGGCACATTGCTTTTAGTGAATTTAAAAAAAAAATCACTAATGAGGAGATCCCGACTTTTGAATTTTGAAAAAATGTATTCAAATGAGCGCTATTTAGGCCCCCTAAAACACATATCCGGGGTCAGTTTCGATTTTTATATGTTCATATATATATATATATATATATATATATATATATATATATATATATATATATATATATATATATATATTTATTTATTTATTTATTTATGTGTCACACCTATAACTTAAAAAATAATAGACCGATTTTGACTAAATTTCGTGAATACCTTCCTTTTGCAAGTAGCTTGGATAGGTTCGTTACCCAGGAAAATCGTCCGAAGTTTTTCAGGTAAATTTTGTGTTTCCTTTCGAGAAAAAAAAATTATCTCCGGGAACGGGTTTTTTCGGGAACACTCTAAGTTTACCTTCGGAAATTTTTGTACGTTTTCAAACAATAAAGTTATTTTGATGATATATGGTACATTGTTTTTACTATATTGGTTATACTGGTAACCAAATTTGATGCTTGCTTTCTTAAAAAAAACACACATATTTGCTATTAAAAACATTTTTATGAAAATTCACTACTATAACGCACTTGCTGCGTCCAGACTTTTAACTATGTTTTTGACCTTTCAAATTAAAAAAAAAAAGCAAAATGCGGTTTAGAGCCGTCTCAAGAAAATAGGAAACTCGTTCAAATATTGCATTACAAGCCCCTACTTTCTGTTTAAAATTTCGGGGTTGTAACTGAGAATTTAATTTAATTTAATTATTTATTTGTAATTAAAATTGTACATTGCATCTTACAAATAAGCTATGCTTGTGGTTGTATTGACACAATTTTATTAAATCCTCCTAAACTGCGGTCAAAACTATGCAAGTTTATTATTATGTTTATTCAATTAAATTACACAATATGCAATACACAATAAGTCTATGACTTGTGCTGTGTTTTTACAAAATTTAACGGGTTCATTCAAAAAATCATTGGCAATTGTGGACCAAGTTCACTATACTTCAAATTTTGACATTCTAAATGGAAAATATTTCTTACTTTAACTTCCTCCTCTCAATTGCTCTATTGTAACCTCCATCCATTTACCAAAGTTCTTGACATCTTCATACTTATTTTTCAACCACAGGTCAACCTTAATAGCCCATATTTTTTTCAAAAATTATAAACTATTCTATGCTGAATGACATCCCTTTGACAGTAAAACGCAAAAAAAATGTCACTTTTGATTTTGTTTTAATTTTTCCCCGTCTTCTACTGCAAGTCCCACCTAGGCTTCCAGAATAGTCATAAAGATTTATATTTACTTTTATTTAAATTTTAATATTAATTTTAACCAAATTTCCTTAAAACTGTAATTCTCCAATCAGAGCCGACCGTGGAAGCCTAACATTTTCAAATTTAAATTTGCTTAATGGAAAGCTTCCAAACTAACTAGATATCAATATACACTCGTAAGAATCTAGTAAGCTAACTTATAATGATAGCTTTGGTAAATATGACCTCATTAATCATTGGCATTCCGTCATCTTCATAAATTGAACTTGCTTAGTGGATGTCGACAGATTTCCAGATCCGCTAAGATAAATTGCTCGATCTCATTACAAGTAATGTTCTTCATGCTCTGATACACCTCTGATTATTCTTTGTTTTGTGATATTTCCTCTTGCAGTAGATGTAAAGGCTGTCTCTAATTTGTTCCTTTTATGCGTCATAAATCGGCTGATAATATTTGTCTTGCAAAATAGTTGAAAATTTTAGTCTCGATATTGACTTTTATATTTTTATTACCACGGTGTAAAGGCGATGTCGCACTGTCATTGTTACCATGATTTATAATACTATGAATGCTATTTTATATAAAATTTAATAAGAAAATAAATTATTTAAATTTAAAAGAAAATTATGTGACTGCTCAGGGCAGATCACGAGATCTAAGGCAATCCTGAAAAATATGTGGCTTCATATTTTATAATTTAGGTGGCGTCATACATACATACAAATGAAAGTCTGGACGCCACAAGTGCGTTATGGTAGTGAATTTAAATTAAAACATTTTTAATGGCAGATACGTCTTTTTTTTAATAAAAGCAGGCTAATTAGGCTCAATCGTTTGAGAGAAAATTGGAGGTTCGTAGGAGAAGGAAAAACATGCGCAAGCAAGGAATTCCATAACTTGGAAGTCCTCGGGGCAAAAGAGCGGGCATAAGAAGATGTTCTATGTGTGGTGACCTGGGCAGTAAAAGGGTGCATTCGCTCTGTTCCCCTGGTAGATCTGTTGGGGGCAGCAGGTAGAGGAAATATGGAAGAAAGCTCCTCTGAGAAGTGGCCGTGCAGATATCTATAAAAGAGAGAGAGGTCACCAACGGCACGTCGGTGGGCTATGGATGGCAGCCTTTGGGTGAGTATATGGTCACCAATGAGACGTATTGTTCTCTTCTAAATAGAGTCCAGGATAACGAGTGTAGAAGCGGCAGCGACACCCCAGATGTAGGAACAGTATTCGAGGTGTGGCCTTATTTGTGAAGTATATAAGGTATAGAGATTGGCGAGCCCGGAAAAAGAGACCTATTTTTTTAGCAGCCGCTTCTGAAATTGATGTGACATGTTGGTGCCAATTGAAATTTCGATGCACAGAAATGCCAACAAGTGAAAAGGACTCATTACTCTGAATAACTTAGTTGTTCATTGTGATGGGTCTAGACTGGTGTATCTCTTATAAGATAAAAAGCAAGACTGTGATTTGGTGGGGTTGAATTGTATAAGATTTCTACTTCCCCAGTCCAATATTTTTGGAGATCCGCGGAGACAGAACCCTCCATGAGTCTGCGATCCTCATCTAATTGGGCTAAAGAGACAGGCTTAGAATATTGTATATTTGAGTGGAGGATGCTGTCGTCCGCGTAACTGTGAACTGGGTTGGATGTGCTAGAGAGGTCGTTGATGTGGAGAAGAAATAAAGTAGGGGCTAAATCTAAACCTTGAGGGACTCCTGCAATAATTGTATACAGTTTAGAGAAATGTCCATCCACGACAACAGTTATAACATATTTTACATACATTTATTTAAAATGGATTTTTGGCAAAAGTTTTATCAAATTAACACTAAAAATCCTCGATAGAGTCCGTTTGTAAGTTCAATTATTTGATTACGTTTTCAGTTCCTTTTTAATAAACTAAAAAATTGAATACTCAGATTGCTAGATAGGGCAGAACATATATACAGAACTCTCAACTATTTAGAATCTAAAAATTGTTCTATTTTGTGTAAAATTTTCGTTGCGTAGAACAAGTTTTATTTTCCTTCTATTATAAGTGACAATTTCAAGTAAATTCCTATATTTTCTGTACCCAATGTGTTAAACGGATGCGAAGCGGGAGAAGGAAATTTCATTTAAAGTTAAGTTAGCTTTCTAGCTTCTTACATTTCTTTTACATAACCATATTAACTTCAAGGTCTTTATCTAGAACATATCAAATTTTGACGTTTCGAATCGCGAATTTGACATTCTAAGAAGAAAAACTATATTTCCTTTAAAAGCTTGTAACTGTTTTTTAACGTAGAGATCCAAATTTTGCTGCAAGGTCTTCCTTTTATGGTATAAACCCTCGTACCATATTTGGTTGCCATAGCCTTGTTACTTCCGGAGATATAAAAATTTTCCGAAAGAAAACACAAAGATGTAAAGTCTGAAACTGACCTCGGATTTGGGTTCCAGGGGTCCTAGATAGCAGCGCCGGCCTTAACCACCCAGGCGCCCCGGGCGAGTCAATCATTTGGCGCCCTTTATTATATAATACTTATGTATAATTATATATTGAAATATCGTAAACCTACCTAGCAAATTTCCTTCTCATAGCTTTCTTATTTTTTGAGATAAAAATTTTTTTCAAATGAAAACTCAAAATTTTCCCAGAAAAGCTCGTCAGATTTTCCTAACTAACGAACTTATCCAAGTCATTTACAAAAGGAAGGTACATGCCAAATTTTATCAAAATCGGCTTATTATTTTTTGAGATATCGGTGTGATACATATATATATATATATATATATATATATATATATATATATATATATATATATATATATATATATATATATAGAAACCCCGGATATGGGTTCTAGGGGTCCTAGTCATTTTCAAAACTTTTTCCAAATTCAAAAGGCGGGATCTCTCAATTGGTGAATTTTTTCTAGGAAAATAATAATAAAAGGAGTCATTGGGTAGCACATTTGTTTTAAATTTATGATAACTCTAAGCTTGTCTCGCAGTTGGTTGAACTCGAAACATGTTAAAACTTTACTTTTTTAGCTTTTCTTTCAGAAAATTCTCTAGACTAGATGCATTCTCGCAACAATTAGAACCGTAGACCGGTTTCGCTCTCATTAGAGCTCTTCAGTACGGCATACTAATTGTAGCAAAAATGCACCAAAAATAACACGGCTATAGTATAGCCAGTTTTAAAACACTAAGTGAGTGGTGAACGTGTCGCCACCTAGTTCGGAACCAAGTACTATGTTGTCACGCCCGCTCCAAATAACACAGAGTGTTAAAAATAGAGACAGTATACAACTAACTAACAATTTAAAAAAATTGTTAGCCCTGGCCCATTTCTACCCCAATATAGGGACAAAGTATGTAAGACTAGATGCATTCTCGCAACAATTAGAACCGTAGACCGGTTTCGCTCTCATTAGAGCTCTTCAGTACGGCATACTAATTGTAGCAAAAATGCACCAAAAATAACACGGCTATCGTATAGCCAGTCTTAAAACACTAAGTGAGTGGTGAACGTATCGCCGCCTAATTGTTGCGAGAATGCATCTAGTCTTACATACTTTGTCCCTATATTGGGGTAGAAATGGGCCAGGGCTAACAATTTTTTTAAATTGTTAGTTAGTTGTATACTGTCTCTATTTTTAACACTCTGTGTTATTTGGAGCGGGCGTGACAACATAGTACTTGGTTCCGAACTAGGTGGCGACACGTTCACTCACTTAGTGCAAATTCTCTAATAAGACAAGCAAAATCTAGGTTTTCTGCAACTTGATTTTCCATGGATAGTGAAGCCAAACTGGTCAATCTGGTTTGAAAAATTGTAGACCTCAAGTAGGTTTTTATCAATTTCAGTTTAGAAAAACTGCGTTCACCACTTGCAACAGTCACTGGTATTGTTAACAGAATACGCAACGATATCCAGGTGTTGGGATATAATTATTGATCAAGTTTAAGGCTTCAATAGGCGTTGCTTGATTGTCTTCAAAATAATGTTGCAGACCTAAAATATCATCTCACAACAAATTGCCATCGATATCTGATTTAAAGTTGACAGTTAACTGTCCCTGTAATTTAGCACAATGTTTTAATAATCGCTCTTTATTTTGATTCTTTTTTATGTTAAACAAGAAACTCCACGTCGTAGAAAATAAGCACGGTATCCAAAAGGGCATTAAAAAATTCGCGGCGCCCCTGTGCTCCGGCGCACTGGGCGACCCCCCCCCCTAAATCCGGCGCTGCTAGATAGCGCTCATTTGAAGAAATTCTTTTAAAATTCAAAAGTCGCGATCACCTAATTAGTAGTGATGAGTCGTTATTTAACTGTCAGCTATTTTTAAACGGTTACCGAGCCGTAACGGTAACCACCAGTTATGGATTTATAAAAATAGCAGCTTAAAAAATAACGCTTTTTACACTAAACTAGAATTCGGAGTCGTATCTGTTTCAGTTCCACTGCAACTAGGTTCGATGAATAAACATCGGTTTTCATCAGCAACTGCTATTTAACCATTTAACGGGATGAATAGCCTTGAGATTGGGAATACTAAACATTATTATTTATGCTCGCTCTCGCTCACAACTTTAGGGACGTACGATGTTCGGTACAATAAAACGGTTTAATTTTAATTTTAACTTTAACCGGTTGTTGATGGGGATACGGGTTACGGACACTACTACACAGAGTTCTTCTGTTAAAGTGAGAAACTGTTATTTTTGAAACAGTTGAGTTTCCCACTAGTATGTAAAGCCAAATATTTAATAATAAAAAATGTTGGGTGAAAAGATGAATTTCTGTAAAAACGTGTTATTACTTTCACTATAGACAACGCAAAATAGGGTTATTATTTCACGTGAAATTAAAGTACTTATTTATTTAAATTTATATACATTACCTAAGAAAACAGTTAACACGTCATTTTCGTTTGTCTGATAATAGTTATCAAATTGATAAAAAAATATAATGATACAACATTTTTTAATATCTATATACATTTAAATATAAAAAATTAAATGAATATATATATATATATATATATATATATATATATATATATATATATATATATATATATATATATATATACAGGGTGTTTCCAAATTGATGCGAAAAATTTTACAGGGTGATTCTTTGGAGAAAAATAAGGGGTGTCTTTTTATTACGTTTTTCTTGAAACCCCTTCTCCTCCAAGTTACAGCCCTTTGAAATTTTTGAAACTAATTTTAAAACAACGAATATTAAAATAAGTAAATAAACAATTAATACTATATATCTTCCAATTTTTTTTTAAACTCAAACTCAAACTCAATTTTTTATACTGTTGGCTGTTGTTTGCACAGTTTTTAAAAGTGGACTGATCGACTGATAAAGATGATCAGTGAACCGAAAATGTAACTAGAGATAGAGATCTTTCTAAGAAAGAATAAAAGCATAATGTAATAACAAACCATATGTACAGAATAAAGGCAAATTTCTTTACCGAAATTTTATCAGCTGCGTTATGTTATGGAGTTCTTAGAATCACTCCCTGTGTAGAAATAAAAGTTCTAACGTCTAACGTCCCAAGACGTGATAAATAATGATATTTATTGATTCTTGCTGTGGCGTTGACATTTACGTAAAGACCCCTCATAAAATAAATTTGTTAGAAATGACTAGTTTATAATTCCTAAAACATCTAAGTAAATACTAATATAAGACTCCTTTCTGATTTCTAAAAGTTTCACTTCAGAGTGGCAAAAGATTTACGACACGCTTATTATAATTTCTTAACCCTTTGTTTCCTTTTCATATCGACAAAATTTGATATTTATACACTACGTGAAATAACGGGGTAAAAATACAATGCATTTATACTAGTGTGCTCGCTCTCGCTCACAGCTTTGGGAATGTAGGATACTATCGATCGACTATCCAGTTTAAAATAACTGAAGCCGTTATTTTCAACGGTTATTATTAAATAACGTTAACGGCTTCAACTGTTAACAGAAAATAACCATTTTTCCCATCACTACTAATTAGTGAATTTTTTTTAAGAGAATTTACTAAATGGTGTTGAAGAAATGATGGACTACTCATCGCAAATGGAGATAACGGAAACTTACCGCAATTATCAGAATATATAGGTCGCAATTTGCAGACGTAAACATCAGCATCTGTCTTATAAAGTATTATTCCAGGATTCTCAAAGAGCAATCAAGTTGTTTATCCATTAATAGTGAAGCAGCTGCGATCAAAGTCCTTTAATTACCTGTTTTCCAGACGCATGAATGCAGAAATTACAGGAATAAGGTCTTTCACTTGTATTAATTGTGACCTGTCCCAAATATGAGTTATGACGACTTATTTGGTTATTTTAAGTAGGGTTTCTGAATTCTTGGCTTTTTTTTTTCGTTGCAGTTCTCAGCTTTATCAAATACATTCGGGACTCAAGAATTCTCGACTAGTGATTCTCGAATTTTCTAGAAATTTCTAAGACTTTTAAAAAATCAACAAATTGTTAATTAAATTCAAAATAAAACAAGGGTTATTAATTTTCATCGGCATTTATTATTTATTTGGTCTTGTTTACCTGATATAAAATGGTAATTCCTTACACACTTTTCTAATACAACTAACTTAAAATTTGACTATCTTCGTATAAAACTTTTAATTTGCCATTTTATTAAAAAGTAGGTACTCTGAATATATATCTTAGCTTCTTTCATAAGGCAAGTGAAAATATTAATCACACAGTCTTTTAATTAAACAACTAGGCGGTGCCTAAATTAAGTATCTTCAGAAGAACAATATTTAAATAAAAGTTACATACAGTATCTTTTTTCTATAAATAAGTAGAACTTTTAATAATAGTCTTTCAATTAAACAATAAAAGCCTGGACGCAGCAAATGCGCTTTGAAAGTTAATTTTCATAAAAATATTTTTAATAGCAAATATATCTTTAATGCAAGCTGTAACGATCACTTTTTTATCTATCATCGTTACTACCTTAGATACCTAAATAAAACCCCCAAGAAGCTTAAATAGTAACAGCTAACTTTATCTCCAAAAGGCAATTCAAGTTTTAGTTTCAAAATTTTTCTTTGAAAAGTCGCTAACAACTTTTATATCGTAAAACTCGTACTGCGGTCCTTTAGAATACGTTGAAATCCAAATATTAAAAGACGCAATATTTTATTAAGAAAAAAACATCGTATTATTGCTTCTCGATAGAGGATGATGTCATGGTGACATCAGAGAAAGTTCGTTGGAAAACGAACGCGTCCATAGTAGTATCAAGGGGAGACCAATCTATCTGTCTCTCTCGCACCTATGGTTTCAAGTTTAACGGTCATGTTCAAGGTTAGTAAATTCCAATAAGGTGAAAACGTAGATACTTGTTTCGTCGAGCAGTCTGTATTGGGCAACGACAGAGTTAACATTGCTAAAACTGTTAGGGCTCGTTACGACCCAAAAGAGGTCTACTATCTTATCTTTTACCGGTCATATCGCTTGATACAGTTATCAGTGTTTGCTATAAGTGTTTTAATCTCGATTTTTATAGAAATTAATAATCCGTTTTTGAACTAACGTGACCTAAATAGTGAAGCGTTGTTCTTTCGGCACAGTGTAATTTTTTAATGCAATTTCAAGTGCATATCTAAAGTTTTTAGATCTCTTTAGCGAATTAGCTTTCAACATTGGTAAATTTTTGCATAGTTTCCGATATATTTTTGACCGTGAAAGCCACAGTTAAATTTTCCTGCCGATGACGTCATATCAACAGCCGTCGGTTCAAACTAAGAGTTAGCCATACTACGTTTGCATTATAATGGCATGTAATGGTTAATCGGGTCATCACCCATTGAAATGTTTTTCACTATCTCCTGGCATTTCTCTGTGGAGAAATTAAGAGCCAGTCTAGGGCCCTGATGCTCGACATCTACCTGTGTAATACCTGCAACAACCATCAGGTGTTTAGAAGTGCTGCCATCAAATGCAACCCCGCCTTGGTGAGTCATTTTACGATTTATCTATGTGTAATCTCCCAAACTTTCATACATCAAGTAGAATTCCTCAATCAATTTGCAATATGAAATTTAATCCAGCGAATTGAAATTAGATTTTTTTATCAGTGAGATTGCGTTTAAAAAAATAAGTGGATTTTGTATCTCTTTTTCAAATCTTACCAGCAATGTAGATTCAGAACTTTCACTGTGTTAGATCATCATCAATTTATCAATGAATTATCTAACTTAAAGTATATCAATTTTTTTATTTATAATCAGTAAATAGCATTAAACTTTGAAATTGACTGAGCTTCTCTTGCCCAATTTCTTTTATAGAATAAAATCAACCTGATCAGGAAAATGTCTAGAAATTCCTTTCAAACTTGTTAAAATTTTGACAATCAGCTGTTTTGACAGAGAAACAATATCATCAATGAATAATGTTGGTTTTTCGTATTTGTAATGAGTAATATTTGATTTCTTTCGTGTAAACAAATATAAACTTGCTTTATTTCTTGTAACAATATCAATTATCTTTGTCATATGCGATACCTAATTTCTTTCTGGTGATATTTCATGTGTGTTTTCTTATTCTGTGAAGTGTATTATTTCTTTTAATTCACCAGAAGTGTTAATCTGATTTATTTGCTCAATAATCAATATCAACAAATTTATATATATATATATATATATATATATATATATATATATATATATATATATATATATATATATATATATATATATATATTTAATATTTTTTAACATCTGTTTAATTGAAAAACAATCCCTGCTTGAAACTTCTACAGCTATTAGTGACGCAAGTTTGAGATTCTTTGTATCGTTTAACTAGATATCTAAAAATTATCTATAACCTCACCGTAATAGTGTTCCGACTTGGAGATCTCATAAATCTAGGACTTCGGGCAGAGCAACTTAAAGGACCAGTAAGTATTTATTTATCTTAACATCTACTTTAGGTTTGGGTTCAGTAGGTGATAGTGACCTCACTATCGTCCGGACTAGGGTCCACTTGAGGTCAATCGTAAGATATCTGTAGCAATTAACAACCAAATAAATATATCCGGTCTTTTTTAGGTCCTATACCTTTTAATATCTTGAACAATTATTTTATCCTTCCCTTACGAGGGTTTTAAATTTTTCTAAGACCGTTACAAAGCAGGCATCAATTTGGTCACCGGTATAACCTATATAGTAGAAACAATGTACCATATTTTATCAAAATAACTTGCTTGAAAATGTACAAACGTTTTCTGAAAATAAAATTTCCAAGAAAACTTGTTTCCTAGCCGGCGAACCTTAGGTTGATAGCAAATTAAGTTATTAAATTTTAAAGAATATAATGAAAATTCGCTACCAAAACGCACTTTCTGGGTCTAGATATTTTTTTCTTACAAACATGTATCATATTTCAAAAAAAAAAAGCAAGAATCCAATAATATAAGGGATGTTCGAAAAAAAAATGTAGGTATCACCAAGGACTTATGGGCCAGCCTGTGATTGTCAAAATAATTTTGTAAGATGCAGCTCAAGACACCCTATAATTAACGTTTACAAGTTTTTCTCTTATCTTGTATAATAACAATTATATTGAGGTTTAATCACTGTATATATGTAAACAGATAAAACTAAAACTAAACCCGCCTATGGAGAGTGCGTATCGTTCGACCGACAGCGCCTACATGTATGCAACCCTTGCATACACCAATTCATTTATGCGGACGTTCAATACTTTATTGGTCGAATGTATTTCATTGCGGTAGTGTTTAAGTTTATGCAATAGGCAATTTGCTTAACACCTTTGAGTGTTGATACCTATGATTGAAAAAAAAGGCACCTAGTAAGAGTTATTTATTTGCAATAACATAATAGTGTTGACGCAGTAAGTGCGTTTTGGTAGCGAATTTGTTGTGGTAGCGAGTTTTAAAAAAAAAATTGGTAGTCAAATAGTAAATAAAAGTATTTAAAAAAGTTTTTCATTCATTTCAAATCTTAAATCCTTCCCATTCAGTTAGAATCTTCAAAAATCTTGATACATATATAGTGAAGCCTTCAAAAAAGCACACATTTATTCCGAGACTTGAGAAAAATTAATAAAAGGTACTTGATAAGATTTGTTGATTCGCAATAAGAAAAAAATGTGGGCGCAGCAAATGCTTAATGGTAACAAATTTGCATAAAAAAATGCTGTTGTTAAACAGTAAATATTTGTTAAAAAACTTATATGCAGCAAGTTACTTGTGCTAGCGAGTTTTATTTTTAAAAAATGGTAAATATAAATAAAAGCATAAAAAAGTCTACATACAGTAACTGCTTTGTTGCAGAGTTATAAAAATATTTCAAATGTTAATAAGCGAGAATGTTGAATAATCTTAATGCATATATAGTTACACCTTTACAAAAGCACACATTTATTCTGATATATTTGAAAAAAAAAAATAAAAGGCCTTAATAAGATTTGTCTATAACAACAAAAAATGTGACCGCAGCAAGTGCATTATGCCAGCGAATTTTCATAAAACATACTTGAACTAAAATAGTAAATATATGTCCAAATTGTAATTAAAATGTTTAAAAGTTTTTGAGACCATTTCAGTTCCAACCTTATTTATCTGTCAATTTATTATTAATAACTGGACAATTTAATTTGTTATCAATGAATATTATAAAAATGTGCAGATTGAGAAATGTTATGTTGGGAGAACTGCCCACTGAGTTTTTAAAGAATTCAGTATTACTAGGTATTCCAAAAACAGTGAATGCGCGAAAATACAACCAGCATAAGAAAATAAGTGTACAATCATGTGGCGAATATTCTGCTACTCATAATAAAAAGTCCGAACGCGACAAAGCGCACTATGGAAGTGAGTGTTCATATGTGTGTGTGTGTGTGTGTGTGTGTGTGTGTGTTTTCTTTCTTTAACGTCGGCCTATTTCCGTGACTACGGCCAATCATCGACGCCAGGGAGCAGTTTCACCTCACTATCCTGGAAATTTGGCCGAACCCCTACCTTTCTGTAAGGAGGGTGGGGATCTTTAACATGCTCAACATCGCATGGACACGGGACTGACGGTTTTACGCCCCCTCCGAAGGACGGAACGTGCAGACATTCAACTTGCTCAAATACAATGCCAGAACCTCGGTTAATGTTAATTTATTACAGGTTGTACTGAAAAAGTGAAAGGGAAACCCTGGGAATCGAACCCAGTAACCTTCGGTCCAGAGGCACACGTTCTTACCCCTGGAGAACCGAGATTCTCGTGTATTTTAGATAGTATTAAAAAGGAAAATTCTGGTTGCCTTAGACCAAAAGCAACACGACGTCATTATCAGTGTTCATCATGTGATTATGCAAGTGTGTGCAAAGGAACTTTGTTGCGCCATATCCAATCAAAACACACAGGAGAAAAACCTCATCAATGTTCTGGGAGTCTTGTTTCCTTAGATTTGTTTTCATTAAATAATGTCTGTAACTCGCATTTACTATCGTTTTGCAAATCATCCTTAATGGCTGAAGTGGGCCGGGGATCCTGCATATCTGTAAAGCTTTTGTTTTCCTTCAGGCACTCTTCTTTTATACTCTGGCATGATACAAGCTTGTCCAAGGTATGCTCTGCTATTTCTAATTTTATTGAAGATTCATCTACTGGGATGTCTAATTTCGGATCGTGATCGAATTCATTAAACAACATACATTTTTCGTCAGTAGATACATCACCATAGTTTTCTGTTTTAACTGTAATATTTCGGCAAGAACTTCCAATTTCCTGGACTCGCTTCAGATGTTCGTGGGTGTATTTTGACAGATCCTGATACTATTTTCCGTTCCCTTTTGCCTCATTACTGGTTAATTATTGAATAATTTTGTCCGGTAATCGGAATCTTAGAACCCATGCATACACCAAATTTTAGTGATGGGTCGTTATCTAATTATCTGTAATTTTTTAACGGTTGCCGAGCCGCAACGGTCATCTCCTGTTATCGATATATTAAAATAACAGGTACACATTAACGCTTTAGACTAAACTAGAATTCGGGCTCGTATCTGTTTCTTTTCCACTGCAACTAGCTTCGATGAATAAACAACGGTTTTCATCGGCAACTGTTAAATTTAACGGGATGAAAGGACATGAGACTTATAATGCTAAATATGTATGGGTATGCTATGCAGTATAGAGAGGACTTTACTTCATAACATATTACATAACAGGTAACATGTTATTTATACTCTAGTGTGCTCACTCTCGCTCACAGCTTTGGAAACGTAGGATACTGTCGATCGACTATCCAGTTCAAAATAACAGATAAATAACTCAATCACTTATTTTCAACGGCTATTATTAAATAACGTTAACAGGTTCAACTGTTCATAGAAAATTACCGTTTTGCCCATCACTACCAAATTTAAAGTTTAGAAGTTTACCCTTTCCTTTTAATTTTAATAATTCATAATTCTGAATGATAATGACCCACAGCATTGCAGCAAATTAATAATAAAAATAATAATAATAATAAATAGTAATAATGACAACATAAACAACACAAGCGTCCCCCCACAGTAATGAGCAAGTTGCATTGATCATGCGCACTGTGCATATGTTTTAAGTAACAAAATAAAGGACCTCCCTGGGGCGCTGTTTACACACAATCCTCCCAACCCCAACTGACCTTCCTGGCCTGCCCTGACATCAGTTTCAAGTAATCAAAATCTAAAAGAAGAAGAAAAGGGAAGGAAAAGCTATTATGCTCACATGAATGGCAGGGTTGCTTTTCCTTCCCCTTTTAGTTTTTAATTGTACAAATTGATGTCAGGAAGGTCAGTTGGGAGAATTGTGTGTGAACAGCACGTCAGGGAGGTCTTTTATTTCGTTACTAAAAATTTTTTTTTTTTTATGTCAACAACACACCACGAGGGCTTACAGCCTAAATACTATCGTACCGTGGGTGTCGACAAGGAGGAAAGAGGCAACTTGTTAATTCTGGACTTGAAGGTTTGGAGGTTCGGAGGAGAAGGAAAAACATGTGCCGGCAAGGAATTCCACAACTTGGAAGTCCTCGGGACAAAAGAGCGGGCATAACAAGATGTTCTATGTCTGGTGACCTGGACATTAAAAGGGTGCATTCGCTCTGTTCCCCTGGTAGATCTGTTGGGGGCAGCAGGTGGGGGAATTATGGAGGAAAGCTCCTCTGAGCAGTGCCCGTGCAGATATCTATAAAAGAGAGAGAGGTCACCAACGGCACGTCGGTGGGCAAGGGATGGAAGCCTTTGGGTGAGGGTAGGGTCACCGATGAGACGTATAGCTCTCTTTTGAATGGAGTCCAGGATAGCGAGTGTAGAAGCGGCAGCTGCACCCCAGATGTGGGAGCAGTATTCGAGGTTTGGCCTTATTTGTGAAGTGTATAAGGTATAGAGATTAGTTGGTGAAAAGTATTTGCGAGCCCGGAAGAGGAAACCCAATTTCTTAGCAGCCGCTTCTGCAATTGATGTAACATGTTGGTGCCAATTAAGATTTCGATCCACAGAAATGCCTACAAGAGAAAAGGACTCATTACTTTGAATAACTTGGTTGTTCATTGTGATGGGTCTAGGGCTGCTGTATCTCTTGTGAGAGAGAAAGCAAGACTTAGTTTTGGTGGGGTTGAATTGTACAAGATTTCTACTTCCCCAGTCTAATATTTTTTGGAGGTCCACGGAGACAGAACCCTCCATGAGTCTGCGATCCTCATCTAATTGGGCTAAAGAGACAGGCTTAGAATATTGTATATTTGAGTGGAGGGTGCTGTCGTCCGCGTAACTGTGAACTGGGTTGGATGTGCTAGAGAGGAGGTCATTGATGTGGAGAAGAAACAAAGTAGGGGCTAAAGCTGAACCTTGAGGAACTCCTGCATTAATTGGATACAGTTTAGAGGAATGGCCATCCACAACAACAGATATGCTCCTGTTGGAGAGGAAATTTGCTGTCCAGGTACAAAGTTTTGGTGGTAGGCGATAGGCCGGAAGTTTATTAAGCAGCGCTGCGTGCCAGACCTGGTCGAATGCTTTGGATATGTCTAGAGCAACAATCTGGGATTCACCGTGTTGTTCCATAGACTTGTTCCAAGAATGGGTGACAAAGGAAAGGAGGTCGGCAGTCGATCTGCGCTGACGGAATCCATACTGCCTGTCGTGGATTAGACTGTGTTTTTCAAGGAATTTTAGTAGTTCGGTGTTTATATACTTTTCCATCACTTTAGAGATGACTGAAAGGAGAGAAATGGGCCTGTAGTTGCTAGGGAGCGCTTTGGATCCTTTCTTGGGGATGGGTTGTACTCGAGCAGTTTCCCAATTACTAGGGAATATGCCTTTATTGTAAGGACAGGAGCAAGTTCTGGTGCGCATTTTTTGAGAACAATTGCTGGGATCTCGTCAAGGCCAGAGGCTTTCCTGGTATTAAGAGAAGAGAGCATCTTTCGTACCTTTTTAGTTTTGAAAATGATATCAGTCATTTTATGCGCGACATTGGGGACTGTTGGTGGTTGAACATTCGGAGGTGGGTTGAGAGTAGAATTTCCGGCGAACAACGAAGCAAAAAGTTCAGCCTTGCCTAGGGCGGTAGAAACAATTTCATCCCCTGAGACAAGAGGTGGGAACGTGCTCTTGCAGAAATTATTTCCAATAGACTTAGCAAGAGTCCAGAAGGGTTTGCCGCCGTTGGAGCTTGAGAGGACTTTGTTTTTGATGTGGTTATTAAACGAGTTTTTTGCCTCAGAAAGAATGCGGACATAGCGGTTTCTTGCGTCGTTGAATGCTTGACGATTTTCTTGACTGGGATTGTGTAGAAGCGTTTTGTGAGCTTTGACCTTTTCAAGTCTGGCCTTGTCACAGGATTTAGAGAACCAGGGCTTTTCTGTGTACGTGGAATAAATAATTCCATGCCAGCTTGGATAATTTCGGTGACGTTTTGTGAGATATCAGAGGGGTCAGGATGAGAGAAGCAGACAGACGCCCATGGAAATGAGGAAAAGTAATCCCGCATTTCGTCCCAGTTTGCGGAGTTGTAGTGCCAAACGATACGTGGGTGTGATGACTGTGTGACCTCGGGTTGCATTGCACAGGAAGCAGTGACCATGCCGTGGTCTGAGCGACCAAGGGGGGCGGTGACTGATATCTTATAGCATTCAGGGTTTGTAGTAAGAAGGAGATCCAAGGGATTTGAGCTGTGTGTTGGAATACGAGGAAAGTAAGTAGGTTGCTGAACCATATTGGCCAAAGAATTGCTGACTGCAAAGACCTCCGCTGCTCTCCCTTGTGGATCGGTTTTTGAAGATCCTAGCCATTGCTTATTATGGACATTGAAGTCGCCAAGAATAGTGACCTCGGAGGAAGGATATTCAGAAATCAGATAGTCGGTTTTTTCAGAAATCCAGCTCAAAGAGCTGGAAAAGTTGTTGTCAGAAGGTGACCGGTAAATGCAACAGATGAATTTAGTTGCAGCCCTGAGAGAGAGTTTTATCCATAGTATGTCTTTTCTTCCAGCTTCTAAATTGGGAAGTCTGGTGCAGGGTAGATTGCTACGGACGTATGCGCACACGCCTCCATGCAATCTAAAGGCAGTAAGGAGCTCATACCCCGGGAAATTAAGGTGATTAGTGGCTGTTTTGGCACTGATTTGGGTTTCGGTGAGAAAGAGGAGTTGGGGCCTGTTAGCCGGGAGGAAATGGTGGACGGAGTTCAGGTTAGAATTTAGGCCACATATATTCGAAAAGGATATGTTAAATCTTGATGTTGGCGCCCCCTGTACACCCCTCTCTCGGAGATCCGAATGGAGGGGTATTTTGCCTCCGGAATATTTTATACAAGGAGGAGCCATCATCATTTTTTCTTATAATGGAAACCGACTCATACACCAGAACCGGAAACGTCCGTTGGGACTTCACCGGCCCCTTGATGTATGGGGTGGTACCTCCTCGGGCGTGAAAAAATCCTTTACTATTACATAAAGGAAAATTCCACTACCACCTGCTATGGATTGGATTGGATCAATGTCTACCCCTTTAAAAATAAGATTAATAAAGGGACTATCAATTGTCCAGTAGTTATGATTTTCGACATAGTAGGAGGATACAAAACATTATCATCATTTTGCATCCATGCCTATTGTCGGCAATTTCTCAAAATGCACATGATCAATGCAACCGGTCATTACTGCGGCGAGACGCTCGTCAAATAACAAGCAGAAGCAATGATTATGACATATGACAGAATAATAGATAAGTATATGTCTACATGATAATAGTTAAAGGCAAAGGTACATACATACATCTACATTGCTTACGTCCCAGATCCAAGACAAAGGAGAACACGAACATTTGTAATTCCAGAGAACTAGTATCTACGTCTATATATTTAATTTAGTTTGGAATGGAACGGTTTCACCAAGTAAGCGGACAACAACAATTAATGAATTCTAGAGTTTACACATTTTTTTAGTAACAGTATAAGCATTTTTATTGTTTGTCTCCGTGCAGAGGGCAATATCTGTTATGTTCGATGTTAAATTTATTATCATGGGCATCAAAGATTTTATTGTTAAACGTAGTTAGAAATGAGAAGGATGCTCTCAGCTACGTCAATAGGTCCATCGTTTTTATTATCGATGATTTCGCAGATTAGTTGGTTAATGTTTCTTGACTAAACAGCACTTTTAAAAGGGTTTCTTATATTGCATATTTAAAATAGGTATATATTCTCATATCAATGTAACGTTGCACAAAAACAATATTACCACAGAGCATACTCTTATTACTGTTGCCCATGGTTTTCCCACAGCATAATAGTAATCTTTAGTTATGCTATGACTTTCCCTCCCCCTATATTTTTGAGTTTTGCGCTGCCATATAATTCAAAATAAACGCATATAGGAATCGATTTTGCAATACGCGTTGACAGGAGATGTGTTTTAAGGAAATCAAAGCTGTAGCTTAAATGTGTTCTGGTAAATACAATTTTCTAAGCTACTCTCCCAGTTTATTTGGTGCACGCAATTCAAGACTGAAACAGCGCCACCTGGCGGTTCAAGATCAGAACTGCCGAATCGATTATTGTGTTTATTACGTTCAGTTGCTTAATAATAATAATAATAATAATATATATATATATATATATATATATATATATATATATATATATATATATATATATATATATATATATATATATATATATATATATATATATATATATATATATATATATATATATATATATATATATATATATATATATATATATATATATATATATATATATATATATATATATATATATATATATATATATATATATATATATATATATATAATCCCTACATAGAGCATTCGAGGAGTATTTGTGTAAATTTTGATTGCACTCCCAGTTCAATTCTGAACACAGTTAAATTAATATACTATTATCGACATCAAAATGTTTCACAGAAGACTACATTGGTACATTAAGAGAATCACTCAGTATTTAATGCTTTTGTAACAAAAAAGTGGCTGACTATTTCTATCAGCAATTGAATTTTCCGCCACAGAGCTTAAATATTAGCAAATGTGCTAGTGCACCAGGCGCCAGCTGCTGCCAGCGCTGAATTGGCATGTTAAAAAATGTTGACAAACGTCAACATTTTGTTAACATTTTTTGCCATAATGCAGCGCTGACCGCAGCGGGCGCTGGTGAACTCGCCTATTCTATTGTGTGAACGTCTCTTTCGTGTTTTCATCATAGACAAAAGCGAAATCCAAGCTTTCTCTATATCCTGAGCCTTTGACATTTATGGGTGGCGAATTGTTTTTTCTGTGTGGGCTTATGGTTGAATAAAAATTAATATAATAATAAACTTAAAAAATATTCAAATGAAGAGGATTCGATTCATATGATTCATGATAGTATTAAATGTTTATTTAATAATAGATTCTAAGAGTGCAGCATAATAAATGCTTTGCTAAAACCATGTGTGTATAATTAAATTAAAATATTCATGTATATATTTATAATCCAAACATAACTAATTATGGAAAGCAGAAAAGAAAGTGAGGTTAACGAAGATGAATGTGCTGTAGAACATCTTGAGATAAAGGAAGAATGTGATAACACCATTATGTGTTATCCACCAAACATGTACTCCAATTCCTGTGATCCCTTGACTACTCCAATGTTCATAGAGTGTTCGAATGAGCTGCAACAGCAGCTGAAACATGAAGTAGACGAGGATTATATTTCTAATGTTCCAGTCGAAACACTTCTAGAAAATGATGAAACGCCTCTCCCAAGTTTTGAACAAAACCTATTTGTTGCTGATATTAATGAAGAAAAGATAGAAATTAAAATCGAGCCAAAAGATGAAGAACAAATAAACACACTGGAAATGAGGGAATTTGAAACATATGACCGAGCATCTAAACAAGACCCTTTACATAAACTGACAAATATCAAATCAAAAACTTATCCATGTTCATCGTGTGACCAGGTATATACTATAAAAGGATCCTTATTAAAACATATTCAATCAAAACATACTGGTGAAAGACCTTTTCAGTGTCCGTCATGTGACTATAAGAGTTTTCAAAAAGCCCACTTGTCAAGCCACATCAAATCAAAACACAGCCAAGAGAGACCTCATCAGTGTTCACTGTGTGATTATAAAACTGTAAATAAGGCACACTTGAAGAGACACGTTAAAGCAAAACATAGTGTAGACCAACCGTACAAGTGTTCATCGTGTGATTATGGAACGGAATCTAGCTTTAATTTATTGAGTCACGTTAGATCCAAACATGGCGGGAAAACTTCCTTGAAGTGTCCTTCATGTGATTTCAGTACAGTGTACAAACGTAGCCTCGCAGGTCACATTTTAGCTAAACATGTCAAGGAGAAGTCTTATCAGTGTTCTTCGTGTGATTATGCGACTCTATATAAATCAAAATTAATGGATCATTTTAGATCGAAACACAGTGGTGAGAAACCGTATCCATGTTCGTCTTGTGACTATAGAACTGTGTCGAAAGCACTTCTTTTGAGTCATATTAGAGCAAAACACACTGAAGCGAAACCATATCAGTGTTCATTGTGTGATTATGGGACTACCTATAGGGCAAATTTAATGAGTCACGTTAACTCGGAACATGGTGAAGAAAAGCCTTATAAATGTTCGTTATGTGAATACGAGACGATTTATAAAACAAGCTTGTTAACTCATGTTGCATCAAAACATGAAGGATTAAAACCATATAAGTGTTCGTTGTGTGACTTTGGATCTGCACATAAGACAAGTTTAGTGTATCACTTTAAATCAAAACACACTGACTACAGGCCTTACCAATGTTCAGCTTGTAATTTTAAGACTATAGAAAGGAAAAACTTGATAAGGCATATCAGAGGAATGCATAGTGGGGAGAAACCGTATCAGTGTTCATCGTGTGATTTTTGTACTGCTCACAAAACAAGCTTGTCGATCCATGTAAAATCGAAACACAGCCTGAACAAACCTCATCACTGTTTGTCATGTGATTATGAAACTGTTTTTAGAGCTAAATTGTTAAAACATATTAGATCAAAACATAGTATAAAAACAACGGATCAATCTTCATCAGATGCTAATGGAATCGTTAAGATTGGATCAAAACAATATGAAGAAAGACCTTATAAGTGTTCATTCTGTTCTTATAGAGGTGGGTTAAAAGTACACTTACTGAGACACATTAAATCAAAACACAGCAATGAGAGACCTTATCTTTGTTCATTGTGTGGTTATACGGCCTTATATAAAACAAGTTTGGTGAATCACGTAGCTTCCAAGCATGGTGGAGAGAGACCGTATCGCTGCTTACAGTGTGATTATGGTACTGTTTATAAAACCAATTTGAAGACGCACATCCGTACAAAACATAGCAATGAAAAGCCTTATCACTGTCCATCGTGTGACCATAAATTTGCACAGAACGCCCACTTGCTAGGCCACATTAAATCCAAACATATTGGATATAAACCTTACAAATGCACATCCTGTGATTATGGAACTGTATATAGAACGAATTTGTTGACTCATGTTAAAAGAAAACACAGTGAATCGGAGCCCAAGGAGTGATCTTGTAACTGCTTATAAGTAAAACTTGTGGATCTGGTGTTTAGACCAGGTGGTAAGTATTTTCTGATAGAAAAAAATGTTAATGATGTTTTGGGGAAGCTGCAGACAACCTCCCAAACAGTTTTAGGTACAAACAACTGCTGATAGATAAATTTTGGTAACTTACGTGCATGCTGACACTATTCTTACCTTTTGTTCTCTTATCTTTGCCGAGTTATTTACATTCAAAGTCTTTTACACATTACACACTTTTCAACACTTTTCCAGTACGGTTCTGGGTAATCCTGTGTTGTAGACACCTCACTAGTAAACAAACAATTCGGGTGAAATCGGAGCGCAGAAATGGACGCTGGACGATGTGCACTGTTGCCAGATGAGTATTACCAAGGGTCATTTTAAATATAGAAGGAAATCAAGGGGTGGACAAATGTTTTTATAATGTAAATAAATTATAATATGGCGTCATTTACATAAATCTATATTTGACAAATTTTGCGGAAATCAGTAGGAAAACAGAAATGTAAAAAGTTAATTTTCAGCCATGGTGGTCAAGGGGAAAAAACGTGGACCTCTGGACCCAGGGGTACTGGGTTCAATCCCAGATTTCCCCTCTCCTCCCTTTTTAAGTACATCAGTACCATCAACGGAGGTTGTGCCATTCTCATTGAGCAAGGTAATCTGCACGTTCCGCCCTTTCCAGGGGCGTAAAGCCGTCGGTCCCGTGCCCATGCGATGTTGGGCACGTTAAAGACCCAAATTTCCTGGACAGTCAGGTGAATGAATCACTTTAGTAAAGTCAATGAAGCAATTTCCATTGCCAATGATAAATACAACTGTATATGCTAATAGCAAACGGTATCCAGTATATTATTTTGAAAAGTCGCAATGTTTTATGGTAACGAAGCAATTTCTACTGACAACTGTCGATGATAAACATAATCGAGAAAATGACTCAAATGGGCTTCCCTTCGAAGTATATGTTTTTATTTTAGTTTCCAACCTTAGATGAGTATAAAAAGTGAATGAAGCAATTTCCGTTGCGAATTGCCGATGGTAAATACAACTGTATATGCTAATATCACATTGCTATTATTTTGAAAAGTCACAGTGTTTCATGGTAATGAAGCAATTTCTACTCACAACTGTCGATGATACACATAACTGAGAAAATATTATATATTTTTTTTTATTTCGACAACACACCACGAGGGCTTACAGCCTAAATACTATCGTACCGTGGGTGTCGACAAGGAGGAAAGAGGCTACTTGTTAATTCAGGACTTAGAGGTTCGGAGGAGGAGAAAAAACATGTGCCGGCAAGGAATTCCACAACTTGGAACTCCTCAGGACAAAAGAGCGGGCATAACGAGATGTTCTATGTCTGAAGACCTGGACAGTAAAAGGGTGCATTCGCTCGGTTCCCCTGGTAGATCTGTTGGGGGCAGCAGGTGGAGGAACTATGGAAGAAAGCTCCTCTGAGCAGTGCCCGTGCAGATATCTATTAAAGAGACAGAGAGAGAGGTCAAGAACGGCACGTCGGTGGGCAAGGGATGGCAGCCTTTGTGTGAGTGTGGGGGTCACCGATAAGACGTATAGCTCTCTTCTGAATGGAGTCCAGGATAGCGAGTGTAGAAGCGGCAGCGGCACCCCAGATGTGGGAGCACTATTCGAGGTTTGGCCTTATTTGTGAAGTATATAAGGTATAGAGATTAGCTGGTGAAAAGTATTTGCGAGCCCAGAAGAGGAAGCCTAATTTCTTAGCAGCCGATTCTGCAATTTAAGTGACGTGTTGGTGCCAATTGAGACTTCGATCCACAGAAATGCCAACAAGTGAAAAGGACTCATTACTTTGGATAACTTGGTTGTTCATTGTGATGGGTCTAGGGCTGGTGTATCTCTTATGAGTAAGACAGCAAGACTGAGTTTTGGTGGGGTTGAATTGTACAAGATTTCTACTTCCCCAGTCTAATATTCTTTGGAGATCCACGGAGACAGAATCCTCCATGAGTCTGCGATCCTCATCTAGTTGGGCTAAAGAGACAGGATTAGGATATTGTATATTTGAGTGGAGGGTGCTGTCGTCCACGTAACTGAGCTGGGTTGGATGTGCTAGAGAGGAGGTCATTGATGTGGAGAAGAAACAAAGTAGGGGCTAAAGCTGAACCATGAGGAACTCCTGCATTAATTGGATACAGTTTAGAGGAATGGCCATCCACGACAACAGAAATGCTCCGGTTGGAGAGGAAATTCATCAGGTACAGAGTTTTGGTGGTAGGCCATAGGCCGGGAGTTTATTAAGCAGCGCTGCGTGCCAGACCTGGTCGAATGCTTTGGATATATCTAGAGCGACAATCTGGGATTCACTGTGTAGTTCCATAGACTTGTACCAAGAATGGGTGACAGAGGAAAGGAGGTCGGCAGTTGATCTGCGCTGATGGAATCCATACTGCCTATCGTGGATTAGACTGTGTTTTTCAAGCAATTTTAGTAATTTGGTGTTTATATACTATGGATCAAAATGGGGTTCCCTTCGAAGTGTTTGTTTATATTTTAGTTTCCGAACTTAAATGAGTGTGAAAAGTGAATAAAGGCGCCTCCGGAGTCAATGTCAGGTTGTACATGTTCAGATATATACAGGCTGGTGCATTTTGAGCCATTTTCTCGGTTATGTTTATCATCGACAGTTGTCAGTAGAAATTGCTTCATTACCATGAAACATTGCGACTTTTCAAAATAATATACTGGATACTGATTGCTATTAGCATATACAGTTGTATTTATCATCAGCAATTCGCAACGGAAATATTGCTTCATTCACTTTTCACACTCATTTAAGGTCGGAAACTAAAATATAAACAAACACTTCTAAAGGAAGCCCATTTGAGCCATTTTCTGGTTATGTTTAACATCGACAGTTATCAGTAGAAATTGCATCATTACCATGAAACATTGTGACTTTTCAAAATAATATACTGGATACCGTTTGCTATTAGCATATGCAGTTGTATTTATCATCGGCAATTCGCAACGGAAATTGCTTGATTGACTTTACTAAAGTGATTCATTCAGCTCGCTGTGGGGGAAATTAGGGTCTTTAATGTGCCCAATATCGCATGGGCACGAGACCGACGGCTTTACCCCCCTGGGAAGGGCGGAACGTGCAGATTACCTTGCTCAATCAGAATGGCACAACCTCTGTTAGTGTTACTGATGTACTTAAAAAGGGAGAAGAGGGGAAATCTGCGATTGATCCCAGTACCCTTGGGACCAGGGCCCACGTTTTTTCCCCTGGACCACCATGGCCGAAAAATATCTTTACATTTCCGTTTTCCTACTGCTTTCCGCAAAATATGTCAAATATAAATTTATGTAGATGACGCCATATTATAATTTATTTACATTATAAAAACATTTGTTCACCCCTTGATTTCCTTCTATATTTAAAATGACCCTTGGTAATACTCATCTGGGAACAGTGCACATCGTCCAGCGTCCATTTCTGCGCTCCGATTTCACCCGAATTGTTTGTTTACTAGTGAGGTGTCTACAATACAGGATTACCTGGTTCTGTTCCATCTGCCCCTTTCCCCTCTTATACCTTAACATTTGGCATGAACATAACAATAACGAGAGTCACTGGAATTATCCAGACCTGGTAGTTCTTATTGTTCTATTGGCTTGTACCTTCTATCACCAGATATTGCTGTCATCGGGTTCTTAATGTGTTTCGTGGCCTTCTTTTTGAAATTGTTCATTGTTCACCTTGTTTTCTTCTTATGACCATTGTACCTAATGTTGCAGTGGTTGGAGCGTGTATGTGTCGCATTTTAGTGTTCTGTGAAATATTTGTTTCCTACATTGTTTTCGTAATGAAGAAAATGGTAGGTGTTTTGTAAATTTTCCGTTCTTTTTTAAATTTCGATCGTTTGACAGTATATGCTATGACATGTTCTCTTTTAGCCTTACAAACTAGGGTACTTATATTGTAACATGGGTTTTCCTTCCGCTAGCGTTTCACTTGGGAAAAACGGTGGAGGGGTTTTACTTCCCCTCTCGCATAAGCGACCCTCAAGAAAGTGACGAGACCTGGAGCGAATAGGGGTGCTGTGTAGGGTAGGCAGGGTTTAAGGGGTGTATGGCTTCAAAATGTGAAAAAGGCAGTTTTTCGGGGTCCGATTAACCCATTTACGGCCAAGACCTTAAAACCTAGAAATCTAAACTATCTATATTAATGGAGCAAAATCAAACTGGTGGACTTAAAATTAGCAAATTTATTTTTTGTTTGTCATACATTTAGAAAAACAGCCTGATGTGTATATGCATCATTGATCAGATATGTGAACATTGATTATTATTTTTCATTTGTTGTGAAATGCTTCGAAACAATTAGTATATATATATATATATATATATATATATATATATATATATATATATATATATATATATATATATATATATATATATTTACACTATGACAAACTCCACATCTTCTTCGAGCTTTTGTAGATTCCTGAGGGATTACATGGCCAACATTATCTACGTACTTCCATTAGTGTATTAGATGGTACACGGCTTGAAGATCACGTATCGTTTTGATCTTGTATTTTTAAAAGCTGATAACCGATATATGATTTGAAAACGAGCTGGGAAATCTTCTCGTGAACACAATTGAAATTTTTCCAAGCATTTACAATGGAACTGTCGACAGCATTTGAGAATAATGGCCACCACCACTTTTACCTAAGATCCTAGTACAGTACTTGGCTACATCATGTAAATCCACGCCACCCATGTATTTATTTATTATATTCTGAAATCACCGCAAGCTGAGTTATATTTTCCACTTTCTTTTCTTTTCAGTTTTTTTTTTAATTTTTATTTTATTTCAACAACACACCACGAGGGCTTACAGCCTAAATACTATCGTACTGTGGGTGTCGACAAGGAGGAAAGAGGCTACTTGTTAATTCCGTACTTAGAGGTTCGGAGGAGGAAAAAAACATGTGCCGGCAAGGAATTCCACAACTTGGAAGTCCTTGGGACAAAAGAGCGGGCATAACAAGATGTTGTATATCTGGTGACCTGGACAGTAAAAGGGTGCATTCGCTCTGCTCCCCTGGTAGATCTGTTGGGGGCAGCAGGTAGGGGAACTATGGAAGAAAGTTCCTCTGAGCAGTGCCCGTGCAGATATCTATAAATGAGAGAGAGGTCCCAACGGCACGTCGGTGGGCAAGGTATGGCAGCCTTTGGGTGAGGGTAGGGTCACCGATGAGACATATAACTCTCTTCTGAATGGAGTCTAGGATAGCAAGTGTAGAAGCGGCAGTGGTACCCCAGATGTGGGAGCAGTATTCGAGGTGTGGCCTTATTTGTAAAGTATGTAAGGTATAGAGATAAGCTGGTGAAAAGTATTTGCGAGCTCGGAAATGGAAACCTTATTTCTTAGCAGCTGCTTCTGCAATTAATGTGACCTGTTGGTGCCAATTGAGATTTCGATCCACAGAAATGCCAACAAGTGAAAAGGACTCATTACTTTGAATAACTTGGTTGTTCATTGTGATGGATCTAGGGCTGGTGTGACTCTTATGAGATAGAAAGCAAGACTGAGATTAGGTGCAGTTGAATTGTACAAGATTTCTACTTCCCCAGTCTAATATTTTTTGGAGATCCACGGAGACAGAACCTTCCATGAGTCTGCGATCCTCATCTAATTGGGCTAAAGAGACAGGCTTAGAATATTGTATATTTGAGTGGAGGGTGCTGTCGTCCGTGTAACTGTGAACTGGGTTGGATGTGCTAGAGAGGAGGTCATTGATGTGGAGAAGAAACAAAGTAAAGCTGAACCTTGGGGAACTCCTGCATTAATTGGATACAGTTCAGAGGAATGGCCATCCACGATAACAGAAATGCTCCGGTTGGAGAGGAAATTTGCTATCTAGGTACAGAGTTTTGGTGGTAGGCCATAGGCCGGAAGTTTATTGAGCAGCGCTGCGTGCCAGACCTAGTCGAATTCTTTGGATATGTCTAGAGCGACAATCTGGGATTCACCGTGTAGTTCCATAGACTTCTTTCAAGAATGGGTGACAAAGGAAAGGAGGTCGGCAGTTGATCTGCGCTGACGGAATCCATACTGCCTGTCGTGGATTAGACTGTGGTTTTCAGTAATTCGGTGTTTATATACATTTCCATCACTTTACAGACGACTGAAAGGAGAGAAATAGGCCTGTAGTTGCTAGGAAGCGCTTTGTATATTTTCTTGGGGACGGGTTGTACTCAAGCAGTTTTCTAGTTACTAGGGAATATGCCTCTATTATAAGATGTCTGAAACAGACGAGTCAGGACAGGAGCAAGTTCTGGTGCACATTTTTTGAGAACAATTGCTGGAATCTCGTCAAGGCCATAGGCTCTCCTGGTATTAAGAGAAGAGCATCTTTCGTACCTTTTTAGTTGTGAAAATGATATCCGTCATTTTATGTAGCTTCGTTGTGTTCAGAGGTTGAACATGGCAACAATTGATTATTGCTGTTAAAACAAAATTATCTTTCCATCTAGCAAGTGATATATCAGATGCTTCTTGGAAATTATTTTGTTTGGCTGAAGTGGGCAAGCTAGTGATCTGTTCTCATGTATTGTACCAGTAGTGAAAAATCCCTTATCTGTTAGTGCAGAAAATAGTTTATAAGATGAGAAAAAGTTATCGAAATATACTTTGTGTATGTGTGCACCATTATCTTCAATAACTGATAATAAATTGAGGACAACTTGTTCTCCCAAACCTAGTAAATATTTTTCTTTTGAGGCACCAGCATATGGAATAAATTGATAGAGGATCGACTGGACGAACGAAGGCACCATAATTTGTAACCGAATCTGACTGGCTGTCCTTTCAAATACATTTTACATGATTGCCTCCCAAAGTAAGGCACCATTTGTTCATCTATAGACAAACAGGTTGAAAATACACCAAACTGGATGAATTTTTTATTCAGAAGATCAAAAAATGGACGAAGTTTGGTAAATTTATCTTCTTTGTTTAGTTTGCTGTTGTCGGACAGGAGAAGGTTTCTTTTTATGTCACTGAATTTATTTCGGCTCATGCAATCTCTAACAATTTTCAGGCCTTTGTCTTCTTCTATAGACCAATACCTGTCAGCTTGCGGCAAGGTGCGATATCCGGACAGGATCATAGTACTTAGAAATTTGAGCAATTCTTGTTTATTAATTGTAAAATCATATCTGTTATTGTCACTGGCATATTTTTCCGTATATTGAATTATACTTGAAAGTATTTCGTCATCAAAGAACATAAAAAATCGATCGAGCGGTGTTTTCCCGTCAAACTCATTCTTTATTGTAGCAATATTTTCTTTCTCCTTATAATCAGAATCATTGTTTATATCACATGTATATTCTCCTACTCTCCAGGCAGGTTTTTAATCAAGTCCTTCATTTACATCATCATTTGCTAGCAGCTTCCTACGCTTTTCTGCTAAAGATTCATCGTCTGAATCATCATACATCAAATCATCAGCTCTGTGAATTTCAAATGTCCCAGCAATGTCTACGTTTTGATTTGTTTTTTCACAATCTTCTTTAAAAAGCTCTTCGTCGGTTAGATCGCCTACTTCTGGTGGTATATACACTGCATCTATTTCTGCATATGTATGCAAAAAAAGAAAATTAATGGTTGTCATGTTTGGGGGAAAAAATCGAAAAAAGTCATCTGGAGGTTGTCTGCAGATTTACCCGAAAAAAAATATGTAAGTTATGTTGGTTTTTTTTAATGTTGTTGAATGTGTGGGGGTGACATATCGGTGACATAAATTTCGGATTGTGTTTTGCTTGAACAGCGTAGGAAGTCTCAAAACATATAGAAAACTTCATTCTGTCTGAAAATGCTTTTGTCTGTCGGCCTGTTAGTCTGTCTGTTAGAAGGCGAAATAAATTTGGAATGATTTGAGCTTTCCATCTTCAAATTTGGTACCCAGTTAGCACCCGACAAAGTAACGCTTTGAATTGTTTTTGGGTAAAGTCGCTCCAGGGAGTAGGGGATGAAATTAGCCCCTCCTTTAACAGAAAAGACGCCAACCTCGTTTGAACTTTGAGTGGAGAAACGTTGGAATTTGTAAAAGACGTCTATTACTGCAAAATTGCTTTAATTTTTTTATAAAATTTGTTCATTGCCCAACTTTCCCCTGATCTATTAAAATAATGTAAATAAAAATATTAAGTGTGTGGATTGAAATGTATGTAATAAAAATGTTTAATTAAGAAATTAAATAAAAATAATGTGAAAAATTTAATCAGTTTATATTTACTCTATCAGTGAAAGATGAATACTAGTTTATGTTTGTTTCCTCATCATGGATACACAGAGTATTCGAATGTTGCCTAGCTTTGCGGGACAGAAAAAAAAACAACAATTGTCTCACTGATACCAATGTTCCCCTATACAGTGAGGACCTAAAGTCCCCCCTCCCTTTATTTTCTGATCCATCCGGTATATTGTGATGAAATTTGGAATGATAATATATGAGCAAGCTCTGCATTTTTTGACATATCAATGACAGTTTTAGATGTCAAGGTGACAGCTGCGCGCGCTTTTGGAATATTTTTTTAAATGGAAATGGGTGTCGAGTGATACCTCATTTTGAAGATCTTTTTATGCTCAGAACATTCTCCAGTTTTGAAAACGTTTGGTCCAGTATTTTCCAAATAAGAATCAATAATATCGGTTTCTGCGTTGTGACTACCCTTGTTTATAACACACTTTTTCTAAAAAAAGATTACTACTATTCATCAGTAGTTAATTATGCACATATCTGCATGTTGTTTGGAGAACCACAGAGGCTATTTAGCTCATCTGCGGTTTCTCCATTTTTTACACTTTTCTACCTATTACATGTCATTATTGATTGTTCCTGTCATACTGTTTTTTAATATCTCGATTTAGTATTGACAGAAAGTATTCGTTCAAAATTGTTTAAAATGGCTCGTTCTTTACAAGAAATTTGAAGCTAAGCGAAATTACCATGATGCTGTTCGTATGTTCAATGTACGCTATCCGGAATGCCAAATATGCAGAAAATTTTTACGAAAACTAATTTCAAGAAATGGGTACGGTGAAAGACGCTCCAAGGTCTGGGAGGTCTAAAATTGTGGAAGATGTAAAAGTCCAGGTCTTAGCTGAAACGATTGTTAATCCCCAACAGCCAACGAAGCATGTGGCTGAGGCATGTAATATTTCGCGTACTTCTGTCAAAAGAATTTTCAAAGCCATAAGTTTCACCCATATAAAATGAAAATTATACACGAAATAACAGAAGATGATCCTGATAGGCGACTCGAATTTTGCGAAATTATGTCAGGAAGAATCGTACGGAATCATCACTACTTGCGGAATATCTGTTTCAGTGACGAGAATATTTTTTTTTTACATGGAAAAGTTAATACCCAAAACTGTAGGTACTGGAGTGACGAAAACCCGCATGTTTTCCGGGAGGGATACACACAATTCCCCCAGAAAATAAATGTTAGGGCGGGCATTTTGGGTAATCACATCATAGGTCCCATTTTTCAGGAAGAAAATTTTAATGGCCCCAGATATCTGGATATATTGCAAAATTCAATACAAGTAAACTTATTGATGATGTTGTTGCCCAAGACCCACATGAGTTTCAAGAGGTTATATTTCTACAAGACGGAGCCCCACCTCACTATTTTAGACAAGTCAGAAATTACCTGGATTAGACTTATGAAAATAGGTGGATTGGTCGTCGAGGTCCTACGGAATGGCCAACTCGATCCCCAGACCTCAGGCCTCTAGATTTTTTTCTTTAGGAATACGTTAAATCTGGGGTTTATAAAACGGCTCCCGGCTCATTAGATGAACTTAGACAACGAATTACAGACGTTTGTTCAAGAATAACGCCACAGATGCTTCATAATGTCAGAGAAGAATTTACCCGTAGAATATTTATTTGTCAGGAGATCCATGGTGGTCATTTTCAACATCTGTTGAAGTAACCACTTCAACAGTTTGTGCCTTTAGGTTTTATTTGAATTGTTTTTCAATTTTCTTAGGGTTAATTAGTTGTTATTTGTTTACTGCTAAATTGTATTTTATTTTTAAACATAAATAATTTTTAATAATCTATGTGTACTTTACTGGGGAAACAGTATGACAGGAACAATCAATAATGACATCTAATAGGTAAAAAAGTGTGTTATAAAGAAGGGTAGTCATAACGCAAAAACCGATATTATTGATTCTTATTTGGAAAATACTGGACCAAATGCTTTCAAAACTGGAGAATGTTCTGAGCATAAAAAGACCTTCAAAATGAGGTATCACTTGACCCCCATTTCCATTTAAAAAATATTCCGAAAGCGAGCGCAGCTGTCATTGATATGTCAAAAAATGCAGACCATGCTCTTATATTATCATTCCAAATTTCATCACAATATACCAGACGGTTCAGAAATTAGAGGAGGGGACGGACTTTAGGTCCTCACTGTATATTTACACTGTAATGAGACTTTAGGTATTGGCACCGTAACACTAACTAATCTTTAGCTCCAGCGGCATCTGACCTTTCTCTAAAATTGTGTCAACAAGATTTCAAAGCGAGAAGCGGATCACCCCAAACAAATCCCTCAAAAGTATGACATTAAGATCTTCATCACTGAAATCATTATTTTTCAAAGAATACACAATTTGGTTCAGGTCACTAAAACTAACCCTCTTGAAGCTGTGCTAAGTATTTTCACATTGTTGACAACTAAAGTTATGTATCAAAATTCCCTTTAGTGTATGTAAAAGACTATATATTAGTGAATGTCAGATATAAAAATGGCGAAGAGGTCAACTAAAAAAATGGTCAACTTTTTTTTATAAAAAATTCTTCATTCATAAAGACCTGAAAATAAAAGAAAAGATGACCTGACCTGACATGACCTGACCTGACCTGACCTGACCTGACCTGACCTGAAAATAAAAGAAAAGATTACAAATGAAAAACAGTAATTTATTTTAAAAAAAACTTAAAACTACATAAAAAAAAACTGAGACAGTAGGTAAGTAATACCACTAGAGGTGTGCGAAACTTTGAAATTTCGAACCGAACCCGAACTCCAACCGAATCTTCGGTTCGAAAATATGTTCGAACTAGCGATGTTGAAGTAGTTCGAAGTTCGAAATATGTAATTCTTGAAAATAGTTCGAACTTCTTGCTCAAACATACTTCGAAATGTAACTTTACAGGCATTAAATGCTGCCTAAGGTACCGAAGTTACGGCCCCTTTAACTCGGTAGCGCCGCTTTCAACTCGTTATCGGTCTCATCAAGTCGATAGTGTAATTTTAGGAGATTTCACTGATGCATATTTTAGACAGTTTGCGGGACACATTAAGACACGACGGGGCCATTTACCACAGAATTATTTTTCTTATATATCCTAGCCTCCCAACAACTTTTTCAGTAACAACATTATTATGGCGGTGTTCGAAAGCGATTGGTAACGTAAATTTTCAGAATTTGAGCATAATTGCAGATTGCCTTTGGAAAACACTGGTTTCAACATGCTTTATTTCACAATAAGCCAAAACAGTTAAATATTCACAATCAGGAGACAGTTCAAACTTGTAAGTGGTTATTTCAAAGGTGTCATGGTCACTTTGAACCCTCCCAATATGTTTGCTAAAACTGCCTAGCCAATACCAAACAACAACATATTTATAATTGAAATATTTAAAATGTTTTTTGTTTTTGTGTTTTCAATTTAACGTTGACCCATCTCCATAACAATTAGCACCGGAAGGCATTTTCACCCAATGAACCTGCAAATTTGTCGAACCCTTCCTTTTTGTAAAAAGAGTGGGAATCTTTTACATATCAAATATTGTATGTTAAATATTTTTAAATTTTGTATTTAAGAAAATGATTTATGAACACTGAAGAATTTTGGGTAGTTCGATGTTAGATTTTGAATTTCTAAGAAGTTCTAAGTTCGATTGTGAACTAAATGAGATATAAAACACGAAGCATGTGCCGCCACCTAGTTGCGGAACCAAGTAGTTTGTTGTCACAGCACTCTAAATAAATGTTGTACACACACATGTTCACCACTCACTTAGTGTTGAAAGGCTGGCTACTATAGCCGTATTACTTTATAGGTGTATTTTCGCAGCAATTAGTATGCCGTACTGACGAGCTCTAATGAGAGCGAAACCGGTCTACGGTTCTAATTGTTGCGAGAATGCATCTAGCCTTACATACTTTTTCCCTATATTGGGGTAGAAATGGACCAGGGCTGACAATTTTCTAAATTGTTAGTTAGTTGTATACAGTCTCTATTTTTTTTAACACTGTGTTATTTGGAGCTGGCGTGACAACATACTACTTGGTTCACCACTCACTTAGTGTTGAAACGCTGGCTATAGTAGAGCCATATATATTTTTGCTACAATTAGTATGCCGTACTGAAGAGCTCCAATGAGAGCGAAACCGGTCTACGGTTCTAATTATTGCGAGAATGCATCTAGCCTTACATACTTTGTCCCTATATTGGGGTAGAAATGGACCAGGGCTGACAATTTTCTAAATTGTTAGTTAGTTGTATACAGTCTCTATTTTTTTAACACTTTGTGTTATTTGGAGCTGGCATGACAACATACTACTTGGTTCCACAACTAGGTGGCGGCACATTCACCACTCACTTAGCGTTGAAAGGCTGGTTATACTATAGCCGTATTACTTTAGGTGTATTTTCGCTACAATTAGTATGCCGTACTGAAGAGCTCTAATGAGAGCGAAGCCGGTCTACGGTTCTAATTGTTGCGAGAATGCATTTAGCCTTACATACTTTGTCCCTATATTGGGGTAGAAATGGACCAGGGCTGACAATTTTCTAAATTGTTAGTTAATTGTATACAGTCTCTATTTTTTTAACACTTTGTGTTATTTGGAGCTGGCGTGACAACATACTACTTGGTTCCGCAACTAGGTGGCGGCACGTTCACCACTCAGTGTTGAAAGGCTGGTTATACTATAGCCGTATTACTTTAGGTGTATTTTCGCTACAATTAGTATGCCGTACTAAAGAGCTCTAATGAGAGGAAACCGGTCTACGGTTCTAATTGTTGCGAGAATGCATCTAGCCTCACATTCTACAACGTTACTCACCACGTGACGTCATATGAGGGGGCGGGGCATATGCGCAATATCATATCTTTTGTAAATAGGGATGCCGATCTTTTGAAAAAAGATCGATTTTCGGAATCGATCTAGACCGAAACGAGGAAGATCTATCAATGACTAAATCGATAGGAATAAGATCGATGCTGTTGAAATCGATTTTATTTCGATTATCGAATAAATTCATCTAACATATTTGTCGTATCATTTTTAATTTACAGCGCCTTCAAGTTCTGTTTCACAGATATCACGACATACTAATACTAAGTACAAAACAAACTATTCATGTTAGCTAAGCAAACTGTTGACGTAGTTTGCCCTTTGCTACTAATCAAAGACTGTTAAAGCCAAAATTTGAAAATTTAGAACCAAATTTGCTTTTTCAATATATTAAAAGATCGATCTTTCGAAAATGTTCGATTTAAAACATTAGAAAGTCGATTCGTAAAATCGATTTTTTTTACGTAAATTATCGATTCTCGAAAATATCAATTCAGTATCGTCATCCCTACTGCACACTTAAAGTTATTGGCAATCAAAAAAATTTCCGTACGTCAATTTAATGCAGTTGACATTACATACCACTTCGTCGTCTATATTGTCGTTTTCCAGATAATATAGAATCCAACACTAAATTTAATCTTTTTAGTGAATTTTCTTTAAAAAAATCACTAATTTGGAGATCCCGACTTTTGAATTTTGAAAAAAATCCTTCAAATGACCACTAATTAAGCCCCCGAGAACACACACACACACACACACACACACACACACACACACACACATATATATATATATATATATATATATATATATATATATATATATATATATATATATATATATATATATATATATATATATATATTTGTGTGTGTGTGTGTGTGTGTGTGTGTGTGTGTGTGTGTGTCACACCGATAACTCAAAAAATAATGGGCCGATTTTGATGGTCAAATTTGGTGAATACCTTCCTTTTGCAAATGGCTTGGATAAGTCCGTTAGTCTGGAAAATCTGGTCAGTTTAAATAGATTAAACACTGCTTTGTTTTAATAAGACAGTCAGATTCTTTCGATCAGCGTCAGTTCTGAGCTGACCTTAAATTATGGAATTTCGACCACGAAATTATAATGCGTGTTTGTAAGAAAATAAATTCGGGACACAGCAGGTGCGTTATGGTAGCGAATTTTTATTGAATGGCTCAAATTTGAATATTTCAATTTGCTATTAACCTATAAAGAATGTTGGCTAAGAAAATAGTTTTTTTGGGAACATTTTAAGTTTATTTTCGAAAATTTTTGTACATTTTCGAACAATAAAGTTATTTTGATGAAATGTGGTACATTGTGTCTACTATATGTTATACTGGTAAGCAAATTTGATGCCTGTTTTCTTAAAAAAACACATATTTGATATTTAAAACATTTGTATGGAAATTCACTACCATAACGCGCTTGTTGCGTCCAGAATTTTCATTTTTATATTACATATATAAGCACAAGACAAGTATAACAATTAAGGGGAGCACTCAATTAACATTGGGGGTACGCAAACTTAAAAAGTAGAGTGGTTCGCAGACATTTAGAGGGCGTAACATTAATAAACTTGATTTGATCATCATGTCACATAATCACAGTAGTATTCTGATCATAAAAAATACTTCCAACTGTATGCACACAAATATTAGTAAAATACGTAATTTGATAAGATGTGAAGAAATGTCAAGCTCCACCGTACGACCAAGATCTAGATATAAAACTTATAGATTTTGCTGTACGACAGCATCAGCATATTATTGGCGCACTGGACTCTCCACATGACGCCATGCGCGTTACTGTTCAAAAAAAGGCGCCGCAGCCCAGTGTTGCTAGATGTACGATAATTATTGATTTTGTACGATATTTTAACAAATGTACGATCGTAGGTATACGATAATAGCACTTTGTACGATAATTTTACTTACTGACACTTACTCCTTACTCTCTAAGTAATTTGGCCGTTGGGCGACTTCGCTGCCACCAACTACTTTGTTATGTCAAAAAATTGTCAACATTTGTTGACATTACAATGCAGCTGCTGGTAGCACTGGCGCCTGGTGAACTCGCCCCCTGTCACTAGTAGCTAGTAGGTCAACGGTCCATGATTCAAGCGAACTACTAAACATTTGCGATTTGCAAGAATTAAGATTCAAATTCAAGAATCAGTACTGGTTTGCAAGAAGTGAGAAGTTGCAGTTTAAAGTTGTGTTGTGTTAACATTCAATTTCAAATATGTCAGACTCTGGGTCGAAGGTGAGCTGAGGCAGAGGTGCTCAACGCCCGAATATAAGAAATTAAAGCGCGGCGAAAGTTTAAAGAAAGTGAGTCATCCCAAACAGAAATGCCGCGTGGAATGGGAACAAGACTCTAGGTTTAAAGGTTGGCTCATTGAAAGTAATGGTAATATATTGTAAGTAACCACATTTCATCAAATACTATATATTGCAAATACAGGACATTCCGGCTGATTTCCTGTTTCAAGAATATCAGCGCCTCTAGCGGATAGTACTGACGTTACGACGTCCGAAAACGTGTAACACTAGCAATTGCTGGTGTTTAACTGTGTATAATTAAGTTTGAGCTGTGTTTTTTACAATGAATGTTAGTGGTTGGGTGTGTGCAATCTATAATTGTTCGAATTATAAGGTGCTAAATCTATCAAAGACATTTCATAGGTGTCCAAAGGATGGCGAAACGTGAATATGATTTGAAGCAGAAGACAAATTCAGAATCACTTTTATGCCAATATGTACAGTTCACAGAAGATAATTTATTGTGTAATATTTACCATCATGTACTTATTTATACATAAACTTCGTAAACGGATGGTTGAAAGCCTTCAATCATAACTTGTCTTCCAGTGAATCAAAAAAAAAAAAGAAATATCAAGGCAAAAAAAGTTTTGCATTAATAATAAATGATATAAGAAAACTGTTTTTCTATATTCTTCTGTGTCCTTTTTTGTTTCAGTATGGCATAAATTGTCACATTTTTTCACATTTAAAATTATTTTCCTTGGTGAAGGCTTTTAATTATCTTCCCAAGACAAGTTTTTAAAGAGACAAGTAGAAATAGCAAATTCAGCCCTATAATAGATTTATTCACGGAAGTAAGAATTAGTCTCACCTTTAATCTGCACAATTTTTTAATTATGTACTAAGTATATCAGTTACATATTTTAAAATATTAGATTAATAAGACAGTCTTCATGTAGAGATATAGCAAATTGAGTACTGTGCTACCATTTATACCTAGAATAATTATTTATAGGTAAGTACAGATTGTAGCTTAAGATCCTCAGAAACAGCTTTCAGTATATTTCTATACCTGCCCTTAAAATAGTAGTTTAACGACGGTTTCAAGGTAATACATTAAATTATGATGAAATAAGATTATGCGTAAGAGAAATTTGCAGAATTATTCATGCTGAATTCATTTAGGTTTCAAGCTGATTGTTGATACAAATTCTATTTATAACTATATAATCAGAAAATTGTAACTGTTTTGTCATGTACAAGTTTTTATATTCATCTATAATAAACCAATTTTCCAAATTAATAATATGCAGGTAAATATACAATTCAAATTACCCGCTCAGTTGTCAGTACTTCACGCGAGGTGGCGCTGGTGTACTTGTCACAAATATCACCAATGCTAAAGCATAGGAGGAGTGTCCCGTATTGTCATTACATAGTATTTGATTTCATTGAATCTAAGATGTTTGTATTTAACTTTCAGACACTGCAAAAGCCAAATGCCGTGTTTGTACCATGGAATTTACTGCCGAAATAATTGTGATTAAAAATCATGCAATGCCAGCAACTGCATGTCAACATTTTTCAAAAATTTTCGACATAACAATGCAGCTGCTGGCAACGTTGTCGCTTGGTGAACTCTCCCATTGGCTGCAAGCTGCAATCCGTAGAAAAATTAATTAATCTTCTTCTTATTTCGTTGTGCGTGACGTAAGATATGTAATGTGAAACCAACGATTATAAACAGAGAAAATGTAAGTGTGAAACTACCTTTAAGCCACTGAAAAAATTATTAGGGTTAGGTCTATCTGTACGATAATTTCCAACGGTTCATACGATAATTCTCTTTGTGACATCTAGCAACATTGCCGCAGCCGCATTATCATCTAGTTATTTGATTTGTACCATGACATCATGACATTATTTGTTTATACTTTTATTAATGTTGTTAAGGGTTTCAGTTTTAAGTTTAACAGAGAATTTAATACATGGTGAAAATGATTTAGATTCTGATGAAAATAGTGGTTATTAAAACATCCGTATGGAAGACTTACAGCAAACCCAGGAAGCCACTGAAGTTTACTGTAAAAATATTAAAGTTGAAACACAAAATTATAATGAGACACCTACTGACCAAAAGTATACAGTTTTTCCCGAATTTGAGCACGACACAAAACTGGATATACAAATCAATACAAATTTTATAAAACTGGAAACAGCGGGGAAAGTCTCTGATAAGCTTGTATCATGTCAAGATTTAAAAGAAGAGTACCTGTACGAAAATGAAACTTGTCCTAATTACGTTCATATTGACAGCGAATGTGCTGATAAATTTGATGAAGAAAAACCTGCATGTGTTATAGATGAGTCAGATTCCAACTGTATTAAATCACAGCACCCTGAAACAAGTTCTTATGAGTGTTTATCTTGTGAATTTGCATGTGAAACGAAGCAACAATTGGCAAGGCACATTAAATCAAAACACACAGGAAAAAAGCCACATCATTGTTTATTATGTGATTATGCTAGTGTGAGCAGACAACACTTGTTAAATCATATTAGATCAAGACACACAGGAGAAAGGCCTCATCAATGTTCATCTTGCGATTACGCAAGTGTACGCAAACGGCAATTGTTAAATCATATTAATTCAAAGCACAGGGGAGAAAAGTGTTATCGGTGTTTACATTGTGAATATGCAAGTGTGGAGAAACAGCGACTTTTGAATCATATTAAATCAAAACACACAAAAGAAAAGCCTTATCATTGTTCATTGTGTGATTATGCAAGTGTGCTGAAACAACAACTGTTGTATCATATTAAATCAAAGCATACAGGAGAAAAGCCTCATCGGTGTCAGTCATGTGATTATGCAAGTGTGGGAAAACATCAACTGTTGAATCATATTAAAGCGAAACACACAGGAGAAAAGCCTTACCAATGCTCATCATGTGATTATGCGAGTGTGCGTAAACATCATTTGTTAAATCATATTAAATCTCAACACACAGGAGAAAAGCCTTATCAGTGTCCACAGTGTAATTTTGCAAGTGTGCGCAAACAAGATTTGTCAAATCACATTAAAATACAACACACAGAAGAGAAGCCTCATCAATGTTCGTTATGTGACTTTGCAAGTATATACAAATCAAGTTTGATGTATCATATTAAATCAAAACATACACGAGAAAAACATTATCGATGTTCATCATGTGATTATGCAAGTGTACACAAACAGCACTTGTTGAGTCATATTAAAGCAAAGCACACAGGAGAAAGGCCTTTTCCATGTTTATTATGTGAATATGCAAGTGTAAGCAAAAAACATTTGGGAAAGCACATGAGAATAAAACATGCAGAAGGAAAGCCTCATCAGTGTTTATTATGCGATTATGCAACTGTACAGAAACAGAACTTGTTGAACCATATTAATTCAAAACATTCGGGGGAGAAGCATTTTCAATGTACAGTATGTGATTTTTCAAGTGCATACAAACGAAATTTATTAAACCACGTTAAATCTAAACACACAGGAGAAAAGCCTTATCAATGTTCTTTATGCCCTTATGCAAATGTGCGCAAAAATCGTTTGTTAACACATATGAAAACTCACAAGAAAGAAGCCTTCGATGATATATGATTTTTTAAATAATTATCCTAGAATTGACACTTTTTTTTATTATACATTATTTAACTACAGTGAAAATAACATATATAATGACAGCAAAGGAACCAACTAAAGAGGGGTGGTTATGTCTGGTTGGTGTTATATTAAGAGTCTCTTTTAACGTCTATTTCTGCGACTATTGACAATCTCCGATGCCAGGGAGCAGTTTCACCACACTATCCTGGAAAATGTTGCCAAATTCCTTGTAAGGAAGGTGGGGATCTTTAATGTGCCCAACATCGCGTGGTATAACAGGACCGACTGCTTACCCCCCTCCCCTCACTTATGAACGTGGGACCATGCAGACATTCAACTTGCTCAAGAACGATGCCACGACCTTGGTTATTGTTAAGGTGCAGTATGTACCAAAAAATAATTTGATGTTTCTATTGGGAATTGAACACAAGAACCTTAGGTCGAGAAACACATGTTCTTACCTCAACCACTGAGGCTTGAAAATAGGAGAAAACATGAAAACTATTAAAGACATTAATTTACTTTAAAAAAAAAACACTACATTAAAACCGAAAGAGGTAAGTAAAACAACATAACATTATGTAGATTTTACTCTACTTATCTATTTATCTATTATTAACCCTACAATGCGCAATTTATTAAATTTAAGACAACATAATATTTTCTTTAATAAAGTGCGAAATATTTCAAATAAGTTTACCCACAACGTTTTGCCTTAGATTTAGGACACTCTGAACTGAGCCTAGAAGTGGGGGTTGAAACAGATACTAAAGCTATGGAAATAAAGCCAATCTCGCAACGTTGTGGGAGAAGCCTGCAACACGTTTGAGAGGTGGTAGGTGTGACGAGAGACGGGGAGAGATAAAAATGGCGGAAAGGTGTTAAGACGTGTAAGCCGACAAGGCGTTCTGTAATTTGAATGATTCCTATTAATAATTATATGTCCTGTGTTAATATTAGTAACTATTATAAGTGCCATTGTCCATATAATTGTGGTACATGTTTGCTTAATTTCAATAAATATAAAACAAAGTGGTACTATATTTTCATCAATACTAAACCGCTTTCTACATTGAGGTTCGTCCACGGTGCTGATTTTGTACCCAATTTATATGGAATAGGTACTTATGGCGATTGAAGACGCAAGCTTAAAAGAATTAAAAGGTATTCCTTAGCAAGTAACAGGAAAACGACGACAGTGACAACAAGCAGAGTGCAGGTGTACCCACTACCCATAACGGCGAGGAAGACGCAGACTACGGGGATACCTATGTCTCGGCACAAACCTGTAAGGTAAACCTTCTTTATTTTACACAAGGTAGGCCGCTAGTCCAGGACCTGAAGCATCCTATTTATCTGGCATTTCAAGAGGATGCTACAACAGGCAGGTGGCAGACAAGGTCGCCATTATTTCCAGGAACCAGTCGAGTGTATCGATTTTCCATGTTTACATTTAACCATACCTTGAGTTAAAAGCAGTAAAGGTTCAAAGACGGTGCCTTCTATTGAACTGAAATAACATTTTTACGAACAGCTGTTACGTTATTTAGATTGGTGACTTAAAATTATTTAATATCGTCGTTCATATCACACTTGTTTTTTTTTCCTCAGGGCTCGTCCGCGGCCTTGCCGCCCCGATAGCACTGCAACCTTTGGTTGATTGTGCATACCCTTAGTCATACTCCACCCGTTCCACAATCACTGTGCCTTGAACTAGTCTGCACAGCAATTGGTAGGGTGAAGTTTTATATTGCTCTGTCTCTGGAATTGTCTAGGAATACTCCTCTCTCTGATGTAACATATAATTAATGGGCAGCCCCGCACCCTGGGATACAGAGTTTTAAAAGTAATCAAAATAACATATCGTGCATTGTTGCCATTCGGTACAAAGGCAAATAAATAAAATAAAAATTATAATCAGAGAAAAGAAGCATAGTTCAACCCTTATGTTCGGGGTGTTCCATTAAGACAGGTAACCGGCCATATCTCAGATATTAATAATCTTACAGCTTTAAGAAAAAAATAACTCTAATGAAAGTGACCAAGAGAAATTGCTGGAAATTATTTGCAAGTTTATAGGGTGACCGCTAGGGGGTGTAATTATGACATCAAAACGGAAAAACATTTTCTCAAAAAAAGTAGGTACCATGTAAGGCATGTTGACAAATATCACTGTTTTAAACTTCACTGTTTGCTGAACAAAGAAGTTTAACATCACTTTGTCATTTACCAAGTAAAGTATGGTATAATGGTAGGTAATAGTGGACTTCTCCTTAACGTGATAGGAAAGGATTTTTTTCATGCCCGAGGAGGTACCACCCCTTACATCAAGGGACTGGTGAAGTGCCAACGGACGTTTCCGGTTCTGGTGTATGAGTCGGTTTCCCTTATAAACAAAAATGATGATGGCTCCTCCATGTACGAAAGATTCCAGAGATAAAATACCCCTCCATTCGGATCTCCCGGAGAGGGGTGTGCAGGGGGCGCCGGCATTAAGATTTAACATATCCTTCTCGAATATATGTGGCCTAAATTCTAACCTGAACTCCATACACCATTTCCTCCAGGCTAATAGGCTCACTCCTCTTCCTCACTGAAACCCAAATCAGTGTCAAAACAGCCACTAATCACTTTAACTTCCCGGGGTATGAGCTCCTTACTTCCTTTAGATTGCATGGAAGTGTGTGCGCATACGTCCGTAGCAATCTACCCTGCACCAGACTCCCTAATTTGGAAGCTAGAAGAAAAGACATACTTTGGATGAAACTCTCTCTCAGGGCTGCAACTAAATTCATCTGTTCCATTTACCGGTCACCTTCTGACAACAACTTTGTCCAGCTCTTCGAGTACCTTTCTGAAAAAACTGAATATTTCTGAATATCGTTCCTCCGAGGTCACTATTTTTGGTGACTTCAATGTCCATAATAAGGAATGGCTAGGATCTTCAAAAACCAATCCACAAGGGAGAGCAGCGGAGGCCTTTGCAGTCAGCAATTCTTTGGCCAATATGGTTCAGCAACCTACTTACTTTCCTCGCATCCCAACACACAGCTCAAATCCTTTGGATCTCCTTCTTACTACAAAACCTGAATGCTATAAGCCATCAGTCACCGCCCCCCTTGGTCGCTCAGACCACGGCATGGTCACTGCTTCCTGCACAATGCAACCCGAGGTCACACAGTCATCACACCCAAATGCCTCATTCGATTTTGATGAAATTTTGAGAGTTGAGTCAAGTAACCAAAATACACATCCCGAATAAAAAAAAATCAAAAATATCTTAATTTTAAAAGTTGTTTTCTAGAGGGTGGGGGCGTTTTTTCACCTTCAACTTTTTTGGGGTGGTTATTTGGAACTCTGTACAAAAGCATTGAATTATATTTAGAAAACTGAATAAAAAAGGTATACTTAGTAAATTACAATAAAATGCACCATTTGTGAGTTATTTTATTTTGAATATTTTGGCTACAAGGCTATTGTGACATATCGTCTTTGAATATAGTTTTAGTAGAAAATGGGAAAGAAATCGTCACAGATATATAAACATTATTTTGTAATATTTCACTAGGAATATGCCTGGCCGGTTAGTTTCTTGCTTCATTGGCTCATTTAATTGATGGGGGTGAAAAAACTACCCCCACTCATGGACAACAACCCCTTAAAAGCATCTGAGGACACATGTTTATCAACAAAACCCCACTTATTTTTTGATGTTCTATCAGTAGGTGGACACAACTCTGTAACACATATATATATATATATATATATATATATATATATATATATATATATATATATATATATATATACAGGGTCATTGATGGTCGATGGTAGGTTAGACGTTTATGGAAAACGGGACATAGGATTAATCTGAAAATTTGGATACTGCCATAAATAGGCACGACCTGTCTTTCTAAAATATTTTTATTTTGGCGGTGTTGCCGCTTCTACTCAAAAGTAGTAACAACTTTCTTATTTTTAATGAGACACCCTATATATTATTTTGTTTTTAGAATTTAAATTTATTTTTGATCATTTTTTATTAATAGTTTTCTATACCTATCTAGATTGGTTTTCGAGATAATACGTATTCAATCATTTTTTTCTCAGAAAAATGGTCCTACTAAAATTTCAATTTAGCTGTTATTTGAACCCATAGAAGGCTGAAATTTTGCCCACTGTTTGGAAAGCCTGGTATTTAGTAGTTAGCTGAATAAATTTATTTTATGTTATACAGGGCGGTTTAAAATTGATGATTTTAACGTGACACACAAAAAAGGCCAAAACATTATTTTTTCAAATAGGACACCCTATATATTATTTAAAATTCTGAAAGGCAATTAAATTTCCTCCAAATTGATGTAGCATAGTGGTATACCTATCTCGTCAAATTTCGGAAATAATCGCAATAATTAATGAAAAACACATTATCTTTACATAATTTGTATTAGTTGGTCATGCAACGCCATCTGATTTAACAATTGCTTAATTGTTTACTGTGTTTGACAGACGCCGAAGTTTTAAGATTTATTTACGATTTTCCACTTAATTTATTTGAAAACAAGTTAAGGTGGAGCGAAATAATTAATCAAATGAAGTTTTAATGACACTATTTATTCTTCATGGACAGTGTGACAAAATTGTAGCAAGAACATGTCAGAAATTCAATGAAATGTATCATGAATTGCAACCAATGAGCGAAAGATAGGTTATGCGAATACAAGATAATTTTTTCAGTTATTATTTATTATTAGATTCTAAACATTTTACAACAAATTCTCAAAATATCCCCCATTGACTTCTAAGCACTTTAAAATTCGGCGATGTACACCATCAGTTGTCGCTTTATGTATTTCATTAGCATCTAGTTGATCGATGCAATTAGTCACACGTTCACGTAGCTCCTCTTTAGTGTTCACCGTTGTCTGATATACCTTTTGTTTTAAAGTAGCTCACGTGTTACCTCTTGCGTGCAATGTGCGGGTGCTCCGTCCAACTGGAACCAAGAAGTACGGAAATCTTCTAATGTTAAATTTTCCAAAAAATTTGATACTACTGTCCTTAAAATGTGGAGATATTGATTGCTATTTAATGGCTCATTGTAAATGAAAAATCTTATTTGGTTGTCTTTTAAGAGGCAAAAAACATTAAAACTAAATTTTTCTTGAAAGCCCCTCTGCTTGACCATGCGTGGATTTTTATCGCCCCAAAAATATAGATTTCTTCTATTGATAATGCCTTCTCTCGAAAACTTGGCTTCGTCTGTCCATATTATTTTTCTCAAAAAGTTAGGATCCTCTTCAATGCGTATTAGGAGTGTCTCACAATGTTGAATGCGACGTTGGTAATCATCTGGTTTCAGGTGTTGAAGTGTTATAAATTTAAAAGGATGCATATTGTGATTGGCCAGAATCTTTTGCACCGCATAATAAGTTACGCCTAAATCATATGCTGCACTTTGGATGGAAGTTTGTGGATATGCGTGGAAATAGGCTAAAGCGTTCACTATATTTCCTTCATTCGACGTTACAGGCATTGGCAAACTTCGAGTTGCCCCCAGTTTTGAACCATAATTGATAAAATTATCTTGTATTCGCATAAACTTTCTTTCGTTCATTGGTTGCAATTCAGGATACATTTCATTGATTTTTCTACATGTTCTTGCTACAATTTTGTTACATTGTCCATGAAGAATAAATAGTGTCATCAAAACTTCATTTGAGTAACTATTTCGCTCCATCTTAACTTGTTTTCAAATATATTAAGTGGAAAATAGCAACTGAATCTTAAAACTTCGGCGTCTGTCAAACACAGTAAACAATTAAGCAATTGTCAAATCACTTGGCGTTCCATGACCAACTAATTCAAATTATGCGAAGATCATGTGTTTTTAAGTAATTATTGCGAATATTTCGAAAAGTTGACGAGCTAGGTATACCACTATGCTACATCAATTTGGAGGAAATTTAATTTCCTTTCAGAATTTTAAATAATATATAGGGTGTCCTATTTGAAAAAATAATGTTTTGGTCTTTTTTGTGTGTCACGTTAAAATCATCAATTTTAAACCGCCCTGTAAAACATAAAATGAATTTATTCAGCTAACTACTAAATACCAGGCTTTCCAAACAGTGGGCAAAATTTCAGCCTTCTATGGGTTCAAATAACAGCTAAATTGAAATTTTAGTGGGACCATTTTTCTGAGAAAAAAATGATTGAATACATATTATCTCGAAAACCGATCTAGATAGGTATAGAAAACTATTAATAAAAAATGATCAAAAAGAAATTTAAATTCTAAAAACAAAATAATATACAGGGTGTCTCATTAAAAATAAGAAAGTTGTTACTACTTTTGAGTAGAAGCGGCAACACTGCCAAAATAAAAATATTTTAGAAAGACAGGTCGTGCCTATTTATGGCAGTATCCAAATTTTCAGATTAATCCTATGTCCCGTTTTTCATAAACGTCTAACCTACCATCGACCATCAATGACCCTGTATATATATATATATATATATATATATATATATATATATATATATATATATATATATATATATATATATATATATATATATATATATACATATATCTCAGGGGCGTGCGGTGACATTTGAAATAAGGGAAGCAATTCCCAGAAACTTACCTATTTATAGTGTAACTCAATTCTTCTGTTGTTTTTGGAAAATTCGTTAATAATTTCGTCATGTAACTGTGGATTCTGGGACATTTCCTGGACGAGTTTATTTTCAACTGACAAAATTGAAATTTGGGAAAGTCTTTCCTGTCCTGTTGAATTTCTAACAAAACTCTTGATACGTTTCAATGTAGAAAAATTTCGTCCTACAGACGCACTAGTAGCTGGACTTGTTAATACTAATTCACATACTTTGAACACTTCAGAATATGCATTTTCCAATTTTGATTGTTTTAAGAAAGTTCACTAGTGTAAGTTTTTGTGTCAATAACATCGGGTTCATAAATGACTGTAAGTTCTGATCGTAATAAGGCTTTGTCAAAATAATGTCCATAGTGGTTAAATAATGATTTGAATGAATCTTCTGAGAAAGGTATCCCTTTAAATCCTCCAAAATTACACAATTCAAGAAATTTCAGGTCACTGAGATGATCAAATCTGTAGTTAATTTGCTGCTGAATTTGATCTATAATTTCATATAAAAGGCGGCGGTAAGAAGTTTGAAGGTCTCCCACATTATCATTGCGCAGACGCTTTCTTCGTGGCTCCACTTCTCCTAATTCAATTGTTTTTTCCCAGAACATCAAATTCATTCCTTTTTTAAATTATAATGGATTTAAATTCACTAATTTTTTTCAGGCAAAAACCAATGTCATTTATTTTACATTGCAATATGTTAAATACATTATCTGAAAACGGAAATATTTCCGAAAATATATTAAGTAAAAAATTAACATTAGTCTCCTTTCAAACCATCCAAAAATCCTCTAGAACTATTTATTGTTTCTGCGTCCCACCTTTTGGTATTTTCCATGATGTTTTCAAAAAGTTCAATTAACGATTCACGGTGTTCAAATATAGTTAACACAAGTCTGCCGTTGTAGTTCCATCGGGTTGCAGCTACTTTGGGTAAACGTTTTTTAACAATTGAGTCTAAGGCTTGTGTGCGCTTCATAGATTTGGAAAAAAAGCAGCCATTCAACACTTTACATCATTTAATATGATTTATAGATTGGGATAAAATTAAATTTAATTTATGAGCACAACAGTGTACAAATAGAGCACTGGAGAACGTTTAAGAAGACACTTAATTTTAAAATGGTCTGTAAATGCACTTTAGACATAACATGTCTTTGTACTAGTTTATGTAGATTATTCAAGTAGAAAAACCCACTTTTATTCAACAACCCCTTTTCAGTCACAAATAGACTCAAAACAGTTTATTCCTGTTTTCACAACCCGTTAACCATTCATATTGTTTGAGTTTTTTCCGCGTTGAAATGCCGAATAGGTACATGTTTTAATTCTTGTATTTAAGTTGTTTATAGTAGGTTTCGGCCTACCTATATTAATAATAGCAAGTTTTTCAGCAAACAGTAAAGCTGAAAATCCTTTAGTTTACAAAAAACATACAATACAATCACAGTTATTATTACCACTTGTTTGTAAAGTTTGTAAATCCCCACCCCCACCGTCACCGCTGTTAAAAGCTGATCTACTTGCAGCCATATTAATAATCATAAAATGCCAATGTATTTAACTTACTCGACTGCATATATATACAAAATAATCAGGCACATTCGCTTTGAACGCGCACCCGGTCTTCGTAGTACAACACGTTCTAAAAACATGCATACATCGCGCCGAGCCGAGGTTTCTTTCATAAAGTTGCCTGCTGACTACGTGTATTTAACTGAAGTCATTGCATACATCCACTCATAGTATCAGATCAGGTTCATTCTGTCCGCAATCGGTCGCATTCACCTTGCTAGGAGCGTATATACAAATACAGTATGCTGCATAATAAATAATTATGTGTGTGAGCTTGCGAAATAAAAATTTTAATAATTAAATTAGTTTCATAATTTGAAATTTAATATTTAAAATACAAAAGGGATTTTAAATAATGCGGTTTAGGTATGTAGTCGTTATTTTAAGGGAAGCAACGCTTCCATGGACCGCACGCCACTAAAATATATATATATATATATATATATATATATATATATATATATATATATATATATATATATATATATATATATATATATATATATATATATATAAAGTAACATCTCAAATTTATTTACATAGGTATTGCAGAGCGATATGTTTTTAAATCTACTGCATGGGTATATGTGCATAAGGTTTGTTCAATTTTAGTTCAATTATCAAGGACCTACATACAGTGGCCGAGAGGCTCAAAAGCTACTGCAACTATAGCAGAATTTAAAAATAGGCAGGGATTTCCAAATGTAATAGGAACGATTGATGGACGCCATATTCCAATTTACCCCCCTCAACAACAAAAAGCACACTATAACAGGAATAAATACCACTCCATAATTTTCCAAGCTGTTTGTGATGCTAACTATATATTGACATATGTTTTTGCAGGTCAAATTAATTTTATTGTTGATGCAAATTAATAAATACTAAAAATGTTTTAACATTATTTACAGGGTTTCCTGGTAGCACACATGATGCCCATGTATTCAGAAATTCCGATTTAAGGAAAACAATCGAGGAGAATCCAACTGATTTTTTTTCCACCACAGTGTCATATTTTAGCAGACTCTGCATATAAGAATACAAACTATATTTTAGAGATAACGGACATTTAAAGAGAGCACAACACCAGTATAATTTTAAATTATCTTCAACTCGTGTATATATTGGACAAGCATTTGGGTTATTAAAGGAATGATTTAGAATTTTAAAGCATATAAATATTTATCGAACTGAACTCATTGCTCCTCTAATTTTGGCTTGCTGTGTACTTCATGATATATGTATGCAGAATAATAACATTGTTGAACCATATACCACTCGACATGAACCAGATAACACTCTACATGAAACTGCCACTGAAATTATCTATGATGGTAATGATCAAACTGACTTGAGCAAGAGAAATGTTATAGCTAACCTACTCTACAATGTAAGGATGAATAATGAATAAACCATTTTATTATAAAAGCTTTTTATTTTCTTTAAATATATAACCAAATATTTTTTTTGTAACATTTATAAGTGCATACAGACTTGGAGAATACTTCTCTGGCTTCACTGTTGGTTTTTGTATGTGAAGGACGTAGCCAGCGTGTGAGCCAACTGGAGCAAGTGGCCCTTCGAATTCTGGAAGTTCTAGGATGTTCTTCAATGCTTCTGTGACTATAGTTTCGCTGCTTGACAGCATTTTCAGACAGATTAAAATTGAATTAGTACGAAATCATGACAACTACAAATAAATATCTGTTGCTATGTTATGATATGATGTTTTGATCAAAAACATTTTATCAAATTGAAAATAAAATGAAAGACAGATGACAGATGAGGTTTTCAAAATGTCTATGTGATGTATGTCAATATTTAACATAAAAACTAGAACTAGCCTATAATAACTATGATAACAGTTACAACAATAAAATAACTAAACAATAACAGTATAAAAGTAGTCTCTATGCAACGAAAATATCGACATACATCAACTCATTATTTTATTACAACTTTTTTTTTATATAACGGTTAAATTTATTTTCTTTGACATATTTAATTAGAAAGAAGAATATCCAAGAAAGGGGAATTCATTAAATCAGTTTGCTCGTTTAAAACAAGGTAGTTATTGTCTGTTATGTGCCTTTTTACTTCTAAAGCTTCAAAAAAGTCTAGTTTACGTTTGTCATTATAAAAATGTGGTGGTTGTATGCGGTTATTTATTGTAGGTCTATGTTCAGTATCAATAATGTTTTGCAAATGTAGATTTGTCAGCGTGGTTATTTCTAAATGCAGAAATATTTTCTTTGTATTGGGTGTTAAAATTTCTAGAAGTTTGACCTATGTAGATTGCGTTACAATGTGTACAAGCTAATTTATAAATTCCAGCTTTTGTCAGGAAACAACATTTTTCTCTGGCGTTAAATAACAAATCACGCGTCGTGTTGTAAAATTTAAAAGCTACCTTTGTATTTGTACAAGTGTTTAAAATTTTTGAATTGTTTTCTGAAATGGTTCCAAAATAACTTATCGAAACGTATCTGTTGTCTTCTTTGTCTCTAATATTTGAATAAATTAATTTAATAATAATAATAATTAATTTGTATTCTTTTCTCTCTATCATTTTATCTATTATTTTAACAGAGTAGCCATTATTAAATGCTGTTTGCTTGATTATTGAAATTTCTTTTTCAAAATTGTTTTGTGGCATAGGTATTGAAAATGCACGATGTATCATAGAATGATAGGCTGACAGCTTTTGTGAAAAAGGGTGACATGAATCGTATGGTATGGTTGTGTCAGTGTAAGTTGGTTTCCTATATATTGAAAAGTCAAATGAATTATTTTCTAACTTTCTAATTGTTAAGTCTGCAAAATTTAAACAACTGTTAGCTTCTTCTTCTAAAGTAAACTTAATATTTGTGTGAAAACTATTAATAAAATTTAAAACTTCATTTAATTCTGTATGACTACCTTGAAAACATGCTAAAATATCATATACGTATCTGTACCAAAAGACAATATTATGTGAAAGTTCTGATGTTAAAATTTGGTTTTCTAAGTTTTCCATAAATATGTTGGCTAATAAAGGTGACAACGGACTACCCATAGTCAGACCTTCATTTAGCATATAAATTTTTTTATTAAATTTAAAATAGTTTTGTTTTATACATTCATTAAAAAGATTCATTATTTCAAACAAACAAAAAGTTGTAATAAAATAATGAGTTGATGTATGTCGATATTTTCGTTGTATAGAGACTACTTTTATACTGTTATTGTTTAGTTATTTTATTGTTGTAACTGTTATTATAGCTAATTAAAGCGCATTAACAGTCATAAACTTAATTTCGTCATCATGTCACAATAGTATTCTGATCATAAAAAAATACTTCTAACTGTATGCACACAAAAATTAGTAAAATAAATTTATAAAATACAATAAGAAAAACACAATTTCGTAATTTGTTAAGAGGTCAAGATTTGTTGGAACGTCAAAGTTACTGTATCACAGCATAATATTATGTTGCGACTATATTCACCACATGACGTTATCCGCATGCAAAAATAGGTAGCCGCATTATCATATCTATCTAGTCATTATATCATGGATTACGACCGTTGCAACAATTGAGTCACAAATATTTTCATAGAAGAAAAACAATACAGGTGTGACAATATTATCGATGTATTATCGAATACCTAACTACTCTAAAAATTAAACCTAAAGGAAACAGTAGGTCATTAAAACTTGATAAAATGTGACCTGTTTTTCGAGTTTAGTTGGCGGTTGTTGGCTTAATGATAAAATTTTGTCCTTTTGAATCTCAACAGTTAACATGTCATTCAGACGCACTCTAACTTGTTTTATTATTTATTTAAGGGAGCAAGAATATTATAGATACGACAACACAGCAGGTAAACAAATATTAACCTAATAATATAATACGCACCATTAGTTGTGACGTCAGACAACAGCGCGAGGCATGATATAAAGAATGAGTTCACCAGACGCCAGCTATGCCAGCTGCTGCATTGTTATGTCAAAAAATGTTGACAAAACGTTGATGTTTGTCAACATTTTTTGATATAACAATGCAGCTGCTGGCGCGTATGAACTCGCCCGTTAACTAGATGTGAGAGCGAGAAGCTGATGTGATGGTTACTGCTACTACGTCAGACAACAGCGCGAGGCATGATATAAAGGGTGAGTTCACCAGACGCCAGCTGCTGCATTGTTATGTCAAAAAAATGTTAACTTTTGTCAACATTTTTTGATATAACAATGCAGCTACTGGCGCGTATGAACTCGCCCATTGTCTAGATGTGAGAGCGAGGAGCTGATGTCATGGTTACTGAATCAAAACAACTAAGTTATTCTTTTTGCTTTTCTTTAAATTATCATCAAAAGTAAGGTTTTTCCGCTGGTGAGAATGTGTACTAATCTCTATAAAATAGGCTTACAATACATCTTTGCTAAAATTTCAATTTAAGAACAACTACTCCCAAACTACACAAGAAAACGCATATGCCTAGGTACAGTTTACTCACGCACATTCCAACGTATTTGACCTACTATGACGTCATACTAATGTGCTGTATTGATAGTGCCATTTGAAAACCAAAGTCAACTGCAGAATAATATATATATATATATATATATATATATATATATATATATATATATATATATATATATATATATATATATATATATATATATATATATATATATATATATATATATATATTGTGTGTGTGCGTGTTCGTATAGAATAAGTAAGTATTGGTTTGTTGTTTAATTTTAAAAGTTTGGTTAATTACATACGTTAAATCTTCGTAAATCTTCAATAATGCTTTATCATGTAAACTAGAAAATTAAGAACCAAGTAAAGCAAATATTGTCTTTATTCAAATCTATAGTCTACAAGGGTGTTCTTTCCAGCTATTATTTGGCGTCATTCGGTTAAAAAAAATTTGAAGTATGTGGACTACTCTTGATGACATCACATTTTCGAGAATTTGCTTTCTCTATAGATTTGGCTCTTTTCTCTATTACTGTTGTTCTTTTCGTATAAAGTTGTCGTTGTCAGTTGTCATCTGTCGTTTATCCTATAGTCCTCACAGGTATATGAAAAAATGCTATGGTGTTGGTATCGTTTCCTACAATCACAAAATCACAACACAGCATAGGTTGTTGTTGGAAGTAGAGTGAGTTGCTCTTGAGCTTCGTGCTATACTATTTACAAATGCCCTTTAATTATATTGTAATAATTAAAGACTGAAAAGTTAATAGCAGAAACTGGATAAGGTGAAATGAAAAATACTGAAACAGATATGGCAGACTGTGACACAAACTTACCTGAACCTGGTGCTCAACCCAGCTTTCAGCATGAAATGGAGTGTAATGATAAAAAACCGATCAAAATAGAACCAGAGGATGACGAATGTGAGTCAAATGGTCCAAGTCAAGGTCCTGAAGAAGGAGAGTTAAATAATGGAGGTCAAGACCAGGAAGAAGGAGTGTTAGATAACAAAAGCCAAGATCTCGCAGAACGAAACTTCAATAACGGAGGTCAAGATCTCGAAGAAGGAGAGTTGAATTATCCAGTTCAAGTTCTTAAAGTAGAGTTAAATATCCCAAATCAAGATGATGAGGAACAAGAGTTAAATATGGGAAATCAAGACGACGAAGAAGGAGAGTTAAATAAGGGAGGTCAAGATCTTGAAGAAGGATTGTTCAATGACCCAGTTCAAGTTCTTAAAGTAGAGTTAAAAAATGAAGGTGAAGAACTTGTTGAAGGAGAGTTAAATAACCAAAGTCAATATATTGAACAACGAGTAAATAACATAATTCGGGTTCTTGAAAAAAGAGCTCAAGTTCAGGACGAATCTCCACATTCCCCGTCTAGAACCGTAGGAGGTTCTATTAAATGTTTCGCATGTGATTACACAACTAAACATAAAAAAGATTATGAAAAGCATATAAAATTAAAACATCATGTGACAACTTATCTATGTTCATTTTGTTTTCATGTGTATACTAAAGAAGCATGTTTGTTGAAGCACATCGGAGCGAAACATACTGGAGAGAAACCTTTTGGATGTTCAAAATGCAGTTATAGGTGTACCAATAAAAATGCCTTGAAACAACATGTGAAAAAGAAACATGCTGGGGAAAAACGATATCACTGTTCATCATGTACCTATGGGACAAGATATAAAGTCGATTTTTTGAACCATGTCAGATTGGAGCACAAAGACGAGAGGCCATATAGGTGTTCATTTTGTGATTTTGGGTCTGCATATAAAGTGAATTTACAAACTCATATCCAGTCAAAACACTCTAAAGAAAAAAATTATCTATGTTCAACATGCGGGTATAAAGCCGCATATAAAGCAGGTTTGTTATACCATATTAAATCAAAACACAGCCAAGATCGATTTAAATGTTCATCTTGCGATTATGAGGCAGCTTCTAAGTCAACTTTAAAGAATCACTTTAAAATAAAGCATTCTGCAAAGAAATTTTGGTGTGAGAAGTGTGATTTTCAGACTACGAGTAAAGCAAGGTACTTAACTCATGATGCATTGGAACACGGAAAGGGAAAACTGTATGATTGCATGTTTTGTAATTTTACAACTGCATATAAAGCACATCTGTCACGCCATGTTATATCAAAACATTGCGAGGAAAAACCTCTGAACTGTACTTTCTGTAATTTTGGGACTGTTTATAAAACACAGTTGGCCCGTCACCTAAGTAAACAACATAGTGTAGCATTAGAGTAAGTCAGTCTGATCATTATATGGTGAGTTTTTGAAGTCATTAGTAAATTTAAGCATCACAATGGTAAATTAGCAGTTTACCTTCAGCAGGGTTTTTAGAAACATTAGCACCCGCCCACCCCGGGTCCACAAACCACAAGAAAAATTTCTTGCAAACAAACCCCAAGAAACGGTAAATTTGCAGTTTAACTCCCGAACGCATTTCAATTTTTTTTTTCAGAAACGTATATAAAAACCCCCCTAGATGTACAACCCACAAGAAAAAATTCTTGTTCTCACCCCCTAACGAAGATATGGGACCAGGAGTGAAAAGGGGTGCTGGGCGGGGTAGGCAGTAAAAAGGAAATATGAGCAGAAAATGAGAAGAAAACGGCTTGAAAGCTGTCTTTTTCACATCCTGATGCCATATCCCCCCTAAACCCTGCATACCCTGCACATCACCCCTATCCATGCCAGGTCCCGTAACTTCCTTGGGGGTATGAACAAGAAATGTTTCTTGTGGTTTATGCAACGAGGGCGGTTGTACGCACGCGAGGGGGGAAGGAAAATCCCTACGGCGAAGCCCCCGTCACACCCTCGCCACGAGAGCGGCATTGCCGGATGGTGCTTATTGCTCTAGGGGCCTGCCTGACCTGACCTTCCTGGCCTACAGGGTAGGTCAGTTCAGGCAGGCCCCTAGAGCAATAAGCACCGTCCGGCAATGCCGCTCTCGCGGTGCATGGACGGGACCTGTGTACTTAAGCATCACCGAACATCACATAACAAATACCACGAAACTATTGAAATTTACACAAAAGTAACAACAAATTTACACAAACTTACCTTAACATCTTAAGCAAATGATGCAGGTCCGGCCCTTGTGTAAGCAACCTGACCTGACCTTGTAATTTGACGGCCTCCGACATGGCAATATCCTCATCACAAAAACAACATAGGAAACAAATAACACGTCAGCGACCAAGAAAAGGGCCACACATGCACCTTATAGGCCACTATAACACCACTGGTCATTAACAGAACAAGGTAAACAACACACAATATCAGAAAAAACGTTCGTAATACCCGAATATATAAGAAAGCGTCAATACGTGTACAAGTATTAGCGCCGTACTGAAAGCGATGTGTAAACTGTCAGTTATAATGACAATGTCACATGATTCTGAAATATTCTAGGGATTCCCAAACACAATGTAAACTTTATGTCAAATGTAATGTTTAGGAGGGAAGGAGATGCTATGTGACAGGACCGTACTGGGAAATTGTTAAAAAACGGAGTAATGTGTAAGCACCTTTAAATGCGAATAACTCTGGAAATAAGAGAGAACAAAAGGTAACATTAGCGTCAGCATGCATTTAAGACACCAAACTTTATCTATCAGCAGTCGATGTTTTGAAAATCGTTCCGGAGTTAAACTGCAAATTCACCCAAGAAACTTTTGGGACCAGGAATGAATAGGGGTGTTGGGAAGATGAAAAGGAAATATGAGCGGAAAATGTGAAAAAAAATCAGCTTAGTCTGAACTGTAAAAGCTGCACTTTTTAGATTTTGCAGCCATCCCTCCTTTAAACCCTGTCTACCCCAGGTCCTGGTAACTTTCTTGGGGGTTGTTTAGAAGTAATTTTTCATGTGGTTTATGCATTGAGGGTCGTTGTAGTCATGCAGGTGGGGAAGGAAAACCCCCCATGAAGATGTAGCAAGACCTCGGTCCGTATCAAAAACACAGCGGAGTGTAATCTGAGAAATAGATAGTGATCGGTAAAGGTAGATTAGATTAGATTTTATTGTGAGTGGGCTACTTCAGTCCCTCCACTGCGACCTTAGGTCTATTGTGGCTCCCGTCTAATTATTTAGATTTCACCCATCGATTCCAGCTCCCTGAGGGAGTCGATCTTTTCTTGAGGGTGAGAGTTTGTTTGGCAGGTGTACTGCCATCTGAGTAAAGTTGCTTGTCCGTTTTGAAGCTCAAAGAGAGATAACCTCTCTCCGAGTTCGTCTGGACCCGACATCCGTCAGTGTTTGCCTCGAGGCGGTATCATGAAGTTCCGCTCTCGAGCAGCATCTAATCGCCAGTTGTAATCCACCCCTAGAGATCTCAGCTCCCCTCAGGCTCTTCCAAACCTGACACCTAACAGTGTTAAGACTCAAGGCAACATCCCATCGAGTCCCGCTCCCGAGCATCACCCAAGCGAGGCCGTCCGTCCATTTCGTAGCACACAGTATGGGCTCCAAACTCCGGGTGTTTACCACTCATCAGAGCCCCCCGGACGTCTGGACACACCACACACGCCAGGGCTCAATCCAGGGTAATCCCCCCCTAGAGACCCCAGCCACCTCCGGGTTCGTCCAGGTCCAACACCTGCCAGCGTTAGCTTAAATTTCACCCAACAAATCGAGCTTCCGGCAGGAGACGACACCTGCGAGGTGAAACTTTGTTTGACAGATGTACTGCCATCTGAGCGAAGTCGCTTGCCCGTCTCAAAGCTCAAAGAGAGATAACCTCTCTCCGAGTTCGTCTTGACCAGACATCAGTCAGTGTTTGACTCGGTGCAGTATCATGAAGTCCTGCATCCAAGTGAGGTCGTTTGTCCGTTTCGAAGCTCACAGAAGATCTCAGCTCTCCTCCGGGTTCGTCTAGACCCGACACCCACCAGTGCTAGACTCAAGGCGACATCCCATTGAGTCCCGCTCCCGAGCATCGCAGAAGCGAGGCTGTCCGTCCGTTCCGAAGCACACAGTGGGGGCCCCAAACTCCGGGTGTTTACCACTCATCAGAGTTGTCAACCCCCTCCGGGTCGTCTAGACACACGACACCCGCCAGCACTCAACCCAAGGCAGCACCCATCCGGAACCCCGCTCCCGAGTAACAACCAAGCACGGGCAACCATCCATTTCTAAGCCCAGAGTGGAGGCCTCAAAATCCGGGTGTACATCACTCTCCAGAGATATCCGCCTCCCTCCAGGCCCACATGGACAAGACCCCTGCTAGTGTTTGATTCCAATTAGTCGCCTTTTACGACAGGCAGGAGTTACCTTGGGCCTATTCTTTTAGTTAGTCCCCGGACCCACAGGGGACTCGGTAAAGGTAACTGCAGGGAAAGGGGTGTACCAGGAAAGGGGCATGTAAAAAAATTCTTTTAACGACAGTCGATGTATCTAAAACTGTCCGGTAGGCAAACTGCAAATTAACCATGAAAACATAGTATTTGAAAACTCATCTATAATTTTATACTTTAATAATAATGATAATGTAATAATGAGTTTATTTTGTTCCAACATGTGTTTATCATTTTTGCAATATAATGTAGACTAAATTAGTTATCATGTATATGTAAAGTAACTAAATATTAGGCAAAGTTATTATATCATCCAGAATGACAAAATTTGGTGATTTGTGTTTTTCTTTTTATGACAAAATACAACTAATAAATTTAATCAAGTTACTTGGAGATATTCTGAAGCTAATCCCAAATGTATTTTATGTCATACTAGTTCATTATTGTGTTTTTATTGCTTAGTTACCAACTACATAATAGTGTACTTTATGCCCACGGGCCATAAAGTGTACTTTATGCCCACGGGCCATAAAGTGTACTTTATGCCCACGGGCCATAAAGTGTACTTTATGCCCACGGGCCATAAAGTGTACTTTATGACCCGTGCGGGCAAAACGTACACTTTATGGCCCGCGCGCGCATCAAAACAAATAATTTTTGTTTGACTTTAATAACCTTTATTAATGAAATTACAGATAATGGAATAACAGTAATATGTAAATATTTAATTAACATTATTTAGTCGAATTAACATAAAATTGACAGTTCTGAAAAGATCCGGTGATAGTTAGGTTGCCTTCAGCACACTGTGATGCATGTTTCATTGTTTGGGTATGACTAGTATGACATAAAATTTTGTATGCACCGCTGGTATAAATAGAGGTGTATGCCCTCGAGCGACTTAAAACCCTCGGGCCGGAGGCCCTCAGATTTGTAAAATCGTCGCTCTGGCATAAACATCTATTTATACCCTTGGTACATAAATAACTATTATGAACCTACATTTATTTGACATTGTGAGATGTTGCAAGTAATGCCATCTTGTTCATAACCAGGAACTATACAGTGTGTCCCAAACTGGATGGGAATGTATTGCTATCTCCGTTATTATTAGAGATAGGGAGACGGTTAAATTAGCAACGTTCTGTAGAATCTCATGCTCGTTCCAAATATGACTTGAATTTTGCCCTGCCTCTTTTCATTTTCGAGTTATTTTGAAAAACCAAAATTTGTCGATTTCTTTTTTCTTCAATATCTAAGTAGGCGATGATCTGACATGTCTAAGACTTGTACATTATCAGGACACTTTTTGCAGAGTAATCTTTTTGTGCTATTCTCAACTTTGGATTCTCATTTGTTGTTGAGCTGCAGGTATCAACGTTTGTTTATATTATGGCAGCCATATTGTATTTGTTGCTCATGTGATAGCCTGTGAAAAGGGCTTTCCAATTATGTACAATATGCTTGAGAAATTTTGTAATTGCACTGACAATGTTGAGAAAAACCGTTTTGAGGATAGTAGGCTATGAAATCCAATACCAGAAAACAAATGACAAAAAAAGTGTTCAAAAAGCAGTAGGCCATGGAGTCTAACAATAGACTTCTACTTTTAACATAATTTTCCGTAATGATTCACGATAAAAAAATATTGTGATTTAATTTACAATACTTAATTAAGTAATAATGTGTAATATTATGTGAAACAGTTTAATAACGAAACCCGGCAATAACAAATAGAAACTTAAACTCCACAAAACAAGACAATTAGAAACGGAACTCAACAAATAATAAAATATAAACTTGAAACTACACTAAATATAAAATTGTTCAATATGGCCACTGTTTTGTTCAATGCACTTTATACACCTTTTTGAAACATGCCTGCAAACTTTGGTGAGGGTGTTTTGGTTAATATGATTTATAGCTTCTGTGATTCTGTTTCGTAATTCATTTTTGTGGTTGGATCGAATTTATACACATCATTCTTCAGAGTACCCCAAAAATAAAAATCCATGGGTGTTATATCAGGACTTTGAGCACACCAATGAACCAGCCCATTATTACAGATGACACGATTATTAAAAATTTTGTACAAAAATTCTTTGACGATCCTAGCATTGTGAGCTGGACAATCGTCTTGTTGGTACCAAATCTCGTCTAAATTATCATGAACTCTTCTAATTGTTGGTAAGATATCATTTCTCAATAGATTAAGATACCTTTCCCCAGTTAAATTATTTTCAAAAAAGAACAGACCAACAATAAAGTTAGCTGAAATTTTTTAAAATTAACTGTCTAACCTACAAATAAAAATAACAGTTTTTTTACCTAATAAGCCGCCAAACAGTAATACCAAATCTGTCTTGCAATCGTCTTTCTTCCTTTAGATGGGGATTTTCATTTGCTTAATAATGCCTATTATGGCGATTATACACAACACAATTTGTAAATCTGGATTCATCAGTCCATATTAGTTTCAAATGAAAATTTTCATCTTGCTGACATTGTCCTTGATACCATCTGCAGAATTGAGTCGCTTTGGCTAATCGTCAACATTTAAGCCTTGTACGATTGTAGGTTTGTATGGATGATAATGACTTTGTTTTAATACACAGTGTAGCGCACTTTTTGGGATGTCAATTTGTTCACCATAAAACCGAACAGATTGCGGAGGGTTTTCGTTTGAAACCTGTAAGATGGCATTATTTCTTTCTTCATTTCTAGGTGTTGGTAGTTTCTTTGCGTGGAAGCTACCGTCGTTCAATAAATTGGTCACTATCCTGCGAAATATTTTGGTGTTTGGTTGTCGTCTTTCTGGGTAGTTGTTTTGATATGAATTAGCAGCTGCCTCAGTATTTTGGTTACAACGAATATAACATTCCAACATGTCAAAATATTCTTCATTATTGAACATATTGTTGAATAATATTTAAAATAAACAGGAAACAAACTATTTAGTACAAAAATTTTAAGCAACGTGTTAAATACACCTCAAATTGTTCAGATAATTAAGAATGAAATATTCTTAATTGTCGCGATAGTGTTATATCCATAGCAACCTTTCTTCTGTTGTTTTTCAGTTGACTTACCTTTAAAAATCAAACAATTTTCAAAGGCGTCTTCGTAAATCCTTAATCTGATTTTTATTGAGTTCTGTTAGTAAATTTAGTTATTTACTAGGTTTACCTATTTAATTAAATTATAACAATTTTTTAGGATAATGTTGTAATGTAAAATATCATTTGTAATAATGAGCCGATTCATTGGTGTGCTCAAAGTTCCAATTTTTTTATCGTGAATCATTATGGAAAATTGTGTTAAAAGTAGAAGTCTATTGTTAGACTCCATGGCCTACTGCTTTTTGAACACTTTCTTTTTGTCATTTGTTTTCTGGTATTGGATTTCATAGCCTACTATCCTCAAAACGGTTTTTCTAGCCTAGTATGTTGTCACGCCATCTCCAAATAACACAAAGTGTTAAAAAATAGAGACTGTATACAACTAACTAACAATTTAGAAAATTGTCAGCCCTGGCCCATTTCTACCCCAATATAGGGACAAAGTATGTAAGGCTAGATGCATTCTCACAACAATTAGAACCGTAGACCGGTTTCGCTCTCATTAGAGCTCGTCAGTACGGCATACTAATTGCAGCGAAAATACACCTATAAAGTAATACAGCTAAAGTAGCCAGTCTTTTAACACTAAGTGAGTGTTGAGCGTGCCACCACCTAATTGCGGAACCAAGTAGTATGTTGTCACGCCAGCTCCAAATAACACAAAGTGTTAAAAAATAGAGACTGTATATAACCAACTAACAATTTAATAAATTGTTAGCCCGGGCCCATTTCCACCCTAATATAGGGACAAAGTATGTAAGGCTAGATGCATTCTCACAACAATTAGAACCGTAGACTGGTTTCGCTCTCATTAGAGCTCGTCAGTACGGCATACTAATTGCAGCGAACTTTGTGTTATTTGGAGCTGGCGTGATAACATACTACTTGGTTCCGCAACTAGGTGGCGACACGCTCACCACTCACTTAGTGTTGAAAGGCTGGCTACTTTAGCCGTATTACTTTATAGGTGTATTTTCGCTGCAATTAGTGCGTCGTACCGACGAGATCTAATGAGAGCGAAACCGGTCTACGGTTCTAATTGTTGTGAGGATGCATCTAGGCTTACATACTTTGTCCCTATATTATGGTAGAAATGGGCCAGGGCTGACACTTTATTAAATTGTTAGCTGGTTGTATACAGTCTCCATTTTTAACACTTTGTGTTATTTGGAGCTGGTGTGACAACATACTACTTGGTTCCGCAACTAGTTGGCGACACGCTCACTACTCACTTAGTGTTGAAAGGCTGGCTACTTTAGCTGTATTACTTTATAGGTGTATTTTCGCTACAATTAGTATGCCGTACTGACGGGCTCTAATGAGAGCTAACCGGTCTACGGTTCTAATTGTTGTGAGAATGCATCTAGCCTTACACCTTTACCTTTCTCGATGGGGAGAGAAAGCTATTAAATCAGTGAAGCAAAAGTTTGAAGCATATTGCTCACCTAAGAAAAACGTCATATTTGAAATGTTTAAATTTAACAGTATAGCCCAGCAGGAGGGGCACCCTTTTGACAACTTCCTAACTCGTAACTGAATTAAGGAAATAGGAAATACGTTAAAAACACCGAGTATGAACAACTGCAGGCATAAACACGCGCATGTTATACCGCCAGTATATGTAGTTAGATAACTCCATATACACTTCACAGTATACTGGGTTGCCTATGATTTCTTCAAAGAGCGCAAACTGGAATTGATGTTTAATGTTCTGGTTTGTATTGGCCTTAGCTGCATAGGCTCTCCAGCCAGTGGTGGTTTTCTTATTTGGGCTACACCTAAGGTGTTTCTAGAACATTCTCTATGGCCCAAATGTTAATTCCATTAACTCACACCATGCTAAAATAGAGGTATTATAAAAGGACAAGGATAGCAACACAACATAGGAAAATAATTTAACTCTTCTCTCCCCGGTGCGTCAGCGGGGCATTACACGTCCGAAAGACGCATCTGGATCAGAGAAACATATTATTAGGATGATAGTGGGATACATTTAAAACGTAACACATCATAATAGGTTTAGAGCTTTTTTTTTTTTAATTTTCTGCCCTATGTTTTTAAGAAAATGTCTTACTGTTTGAATGACTTCTATGGAATCCGAGAATAATATACCTGTTCTAAATGTATCGGTGCGTCTATTTTAAGGTTAATCAAATTATTACATAAGTTACTAGAGAGATCCGAATGTCTCTCACATCCGCAAAATATGTGTTGGAGACTTCCCACCTCTCCACAACTGCACAAATCATTGTCCTTGACATTTATTCTGTATAAGTGCGTAGGAATTGCACAATGTCCGCTCCTTGCTCTTGCGATTAGTATAGGTAAACACCTGCTTATTGTGTATTATGCGTGTTGCCTATTTTAAAATATTTTGTAGGCTAAACGTAGAAGCGAATATTAATCTGACGATTCGGGGGAAGAAAATAAAATAGCAAACGACAAAAATTATTAAAATTTAGACTACTGGTTGAGTAATCCTGAATTTAAAGATTGGTTGGAAAAACGGTCGTCTTATAACAAGAATGCGATCGAATATGCTTTCGGTAGAGTATCTATCCATTACTGCCCATAAAAGTGTTTTAAAGAGGCACCGCTGTAACAGTGTCGATTTCTCCTAGTGAGCTAGGTGTGCGCCGCACATTCTTAAATATAATCAAAATGTGCACAGTTAAATATGTTTTATTTCTTTTTCCCTTAGTCTTAATACACTACATATTTTATCACAATCGATTTAATTTACTTATTTGATTTCATAAATAGTCGGTTAATGAGTAGGTCAATAGCAACAGGGAATGAATTCGGGTTAGGTGTGCGTTAATATTTCCCAACAACTTCAGTCGATCGAGTGGTATTGGTATACAATGCAGTCCTCCACCCATGTGTTTAAAATGGTGAGGAAAATACCATTGATTTTAACACTGCAGTGAGCTGTAGAAGTATAGCTCAAGACAAATGAAAGGAACGACGGTCTACCCAACGTTGTGATAGCATTATTTACAAACATTACGACTGCGCTTGCAGAGACCACACTATTCTAGAATCAAAGACTATAATACATTTTAGTGAATTTTCGTAGAAAAAATTCACTAATGGGGAGATCTCGACTTTTGAATTTTGAAGAAATGTTTGCAAATGAGCGCGAACTAGGACCCGTAAAACCCATATCCGGGGTCAGTTTCAATTTTTATATGTTTATATATATATATATATATATATATATATATATATATATATATATATATATATATATATATATATATATATATATATATATATATATATATATATATATATATATATATATATATATATAGGTATCACACCGATAACTCAAAATATTATGGGCCGATTTTGATAAAATTTGGCATGTACCTTCCTTTTATAAATGGCTTAGATAAGTTCGTTAGTCAGGAAAATCGGACGAGGTTTTACGGGAAAATTTTGAGTTTTCATTCGAAAAAAATTTGTATCTCAAAAAATAAAAAAGGTATGATAACCAAATTTGGTAGGTAGGTTTACGATATAAAAAAGTAAATTATACACCAAAATTTAGATTTATATGTTACAAGAAAAAAAAAGTTATAATAAAATATTTTGTGCCAGATCATTTCTATGAAAATTAACTACCATAACGCACTTGCTGCATCCAGGCTTTTTACACATTTTATTATTTAGTACCATATTAACATTGAACTACTTTTAATGTTTCCAGTTTTTAACCAGTTCCGGACAGTGCTAACGCTAACACAAATTTGTGTGAAGAGAAGAGGTTGTATAATAATTCCATGTTCTTTTCGTGTTTTAAAGTTTTAAGTGACTTTTTAATTTGTTAGTGTTGCGGTGGGAGATTAATTTATTTATCTACCTATTATTCCCATATAGGTACTATATATATATATATATATATATATATATATATATATATATATATATATATATATATATATATATATATATATATATATACATTTAGTGTTATTAATTTTTAAAACCACCACTAACAGCAACTCGTTACCGCACACCCGAACTTTTTGGTCAGGAGACGCCACTGCGCTTTAATGATATACATAAATATTTGTTGTATAATATAACAATATGACTGAGTAAATAAATGAGATTTCTGTTTTCAGTATATTATTGGTATGAATATTTATTCTCCAAAGTTATCAGGATTTAAATTTCCCGCACTCTTTAGTAAGCGCTAGCAACATGATTTCGGGTAATGTCAAGTAATTTTGAAACTCCCAATGACATATACGTTATTGGAAACTCCAATCAAATACTATATAATGACAATACGGGACATTCATATGCTTTAGCATTGGTGATATTTGTGACAAGTACACTAGCGCCACCTCACGTGAAGTACTGACAACTGAGCGGGTAATTTGAATTGTATATTTACCTGCATATTCTTAATTTAGACAATTGGTTTATTATAGATGAATATAAAAACTTGTACATGACAAAACAGTGAAAATTTTCTGATTATATAGTTATAAATAGAATTTGTATTAACAATCAGCTTGAAACCTAAATGAATTCAACATGAATTTCTGCAAATTTCTTACCCATAATCTTATTTCATCATAATTTAAAGTACTACCTTGAAACCGTCGTTAAACTATTATTTCAAGGGTAGATATAGGAATATACTGAAAGCTGTTTCTGAGGATATTAAGTTACCATCTGTACTTACCTATAAATAATTGTTCTAGGTATAAATGGTAGCACAGTACTCAATTTACTATATCTCCACATGAAAACTGTCTTATTAATCTAATATTTTAAAACATGTAACTGATATACTTAGTACATAATTAAGAAATTGTGCAGAGGAAAGGTGAGACTAACTCTTACTTCCGTGAATGAATCTATTATAGGGCTGAATCTGCTATTTCTACTTGTCTCTTTAAAATCTTGTATTGGGAAGATAATTAAAAGCCTTTATCAAGTAAAATAATTTTAAATGTGAAAAAATGTGACAATTTATGCCATACTGAAATAAAAAAGGACACAGAAGGATATAGAAAAACAGTTTTCTTATACCATTTATTATTAATGCAAAACTTTTTTGCGTTTATATATATTTTTTGATGCATTGGAAGACAAGTTATAATGAAGCCTTTCAACCATCCGTTGTCACGAAGTTTATCTATTAATAGGTACATGATGGTAAATATTACACAATAAATTATCTTCTGCGAACTGTACATATTGGCATAAAAGTGATTCTGAATTTGTCTTCTGCTTCAAATCATATTCACGTTTCGCAATCCTTTGGAAACCTATGAAATGTCTTTGATGGATTTGGCACGTTATAATTCGAACAATTATAGATTGCACACACCCAACCACTAACATTCATTGTAAAAAACACAGCTCAAACTTAATTATACACAGTTAAACACCAGCAATTGCTAGTGTTACACGTTCTCGAACGACATAACATCAGTACTATCCGCTAGGGGCGCTGGTATTCTTGAAACACGAAATCAGCCGGAGTGTCCTGTATTGTCATTATGGATGTTAATTGCACTTGTTGATATTAAATCCATACGTAAACATTTAATATAACTTTATTACTTCACTAACTGGATAAACTATACGATACATTTAACTATAATACACTTTAATAACAGTACATGAGTACATAACAGATAACTGACCGAGCGTGGAGAGACGTATCTTCACTGAGTCGGTTGGTAGCGAGGAGAGAGAGAGAGATCCCTGGTGTCTCTTATATAGTAGTTCTTGACAGCTTGCTGTCGAATAACGTAACGTAACGTTTAGCTGTCAAGAGAAACATAGAGTAGTGTTGACGGAAACACTGCTTTACTTGTTGATATTAAATCCATACGTAAACATTTAATATAACTTTATTACTTCACTAACTGGATAAACTATACGATACATTTAACTATAATACACTTTAATAACAGTACATGAGTACATAACAGATAACTGACCGAGCGTGGAGAGACGTATCTTCACTGAGTCGGTTGGTAGCGAGGAGAGAGAGAGAGATCCCTGGTGTCTCTTATATAGTAGTTCTTGACAGCTTGCTGTCGAATAACGTAACGTAACGTTTAGCTGTCAAGAGAAACATAGAGTAGTGTTGACGGAAACACTGCGGTCGGAACCACCGCCACAGTCATTATATAGTATTTGCTCCGATTGGATAATTTTCGTTTTATGCTTTGGCAACACTGTTTAGAGGCCAGAGAAAATCTACCATGTATATCGACTGGATGTCCTGGATATCCATCGTGGATATCCATTGGATATCTAATGGACGCCCGTGTGCTGTGTGGAACATTAGAGAGCCAGAAAATTCATGTGAAATAACACATGAGATAGATATGGAACAGCATCAGGATAGCTCAGTCATACGGCCCGTACCTTCTAATAGCGACTCAATGCCTCTTATTCTACCTGCATACAGACTTGGAGAATACTTCTCTGGCTTCACTGTTGGTTTTTAATCTGTCTGAAAATGCTGTCAAGCAGCGAAACTATAGTCACAGAAGCATTGAAGAACATCCTAGAACTTCCAGAATTCGAAGGGCCACTTGCTCCAGTTAGCTCACGCGCTGGCTACGTCCTTCACCACTAAAAACCAACAGTGAAGCCAGAGAAGTATTCTCCAAGTCTGTATGCAGTATGGACAAGTTTCACCAAGTAAGGGCAACAACAATCAATGAAACTTATTCTACCCCCAACTTATGATAAAGGCAATCAAGATCAAAAAGCCAATGACGTTCCACACTGTGAATTGACTAATGTCAGACCAACCAGACTAGCCCAAAGTAAGTGTAATAATCAGTACCACTCGTTCTGGTAGAATCATTAAAAAAAACTTCTTAAACTAGACTTGTAGTAAAATTTGCTATTTAATAACTAGATTAAGAAAACCAAAAGTGTATCTTAAAAAAGCGGTTGTATAGTATGGACATAATCATAGGCAACCCAATATACTGTAAAGTATATATGGAGTGATCTAACTACATATGCTGGTGGTATAATACATGCGCGTGCTGGTTATGCCTGCAGTTGTTGTCCGACAGATGAAAAAACATGTAATCAGGCTCTTGTACGTAAATACAATTCTGATAATAAAGTTAGTATTATAAGTGTAAATACTAGTGTCAATCATTTCATAGAGATACGAAGCAAGTATCAAACACCTATTGCCGCCTGTAATTAGCCTTACCAATTTGTTTTCGAATGTTTTTAATTTTCTGTACCTACTGTCGGATATACCACACATTCTGGAGCACCATAGGAGATAATTGGCCTGATAATTGTCTTGTAAACAGGTAATTTGTTGGGTAGACCAACAGCAGAGTTGGACATTAAGGGAGAAACTGCATTAAGTGCAGCATGGCCGTTTCTAACTAGGTGATTAATGTGCTCATGAAAGTTTAGCCTGCTACCAAGTATAACACCTAGGTACTTGATAACTTGTTTAGGAGTTATGCGCTCTGTCAATACTGTAAGTTTTCGAAAACTTTTGTTATTTGTGAATTTGACGAAAAACCCTTCCCCACACAGCACATGTACGTCCATTAGATATACTATGGATATCCACGATGGATATCCAGGACATCCAATGGTATACATGGATATCCAATGGACATCTAATAGACATACAGATGTCCTACCATCAATCTGGATATCCATGTGGATATATAGTGGACGTTGTATGGATATACATGTGGTCATGATATTGATATCCATTATATATCTAATGGATATTGTATGGATATACATGCCCACTGAGCAAGGTAATATTGCATTAACATTGCAGAATATTTTCCAAAGCAAGTGTAAGTTTGATAGATAACTTGCAGAAAGCTTCCTGAAAGTTTGTTGCAAATGGCAAATCTTCCCCCCAGTGACTTTACATATGCAAGTGTTTCTTTTGTAACTTTACTGCAAGTTTACTCTAGTGAGCTGTTACAAACTTTCTTTATACTTACAAATGTTACCTTACAGCAAGCTTCAGTTTTAAAAGGGCCTAGCGAAGTTCTAAAATTTAAACTTACATTTGCAACTTATCTGCAATTGTATATATTATATACACAGTGCAAGTTTGTAACTTGGGATAATTCAAATTAATCTACTTCAGCTTTTTTTCAAAAATGCTCGGAGACAGATAATATTCTCAGTTACAATCTTTTCAAAAATGTATTATACAATTTGTGTCAAATTTCATTGATAATTTTTGTAAATGACAACCTTAGCTTTTTGTTGACTATTTTTAAAGTACACATCAAGCGATACAAAACCACCAAATTTCAAATTTTTATTATAAATCTTGAGTTAGCACGAAAAAAAATTGTGTAATCAATGAATAAAAATTTTAAAACTGCTAGTTTTCTACAACTTTACATGTTAGAACTTTAAAAAAGCCAACAAAAACGTAAGGATTTATTTAAAGAAATTATTGATGAAGTCATTTTTCAAATATGGTACATACTGATAGATTTTCTAAAAGACTGCAACTTGAATTACTAACCAATGTGTCCAAGCATTTTTGAAAAAAGGAAACTATTTGATTAACTGAATTTATTTCAAGTTACAAACTGATACTGAATATAGGTATAGGTGTATTTATACATAATATATATTTCTTGTAAAACTGTAAAAAATGACTTAAGACAATGTTAATTAGAATAAAGTCTTTATTACATAAAAAAATTAAAGACAACACATTTCATTTATGCTGATAGATAGATATACAGACTTTATTGACCATCAAATGTACATGGTAAGTCACTGTCTTTATAAGTACCGACTATAGTTACTCGATAGAGATAGTTAAGACATATAGCAAGTGTCCATGTTTAGCCTAAAATGCAGTTCTAGTCAAAACTCAGCGACAAAATAGATAACTTGAAATCGTGATATCGTTATTAATTGACCGATTTCAAAAATTCTCGTTTCTAAATGAACACCAATTAATTGTTTTTGATATTGTTTTACTAAATAACTCTTAGTCGTCTAGAAAAACGTGTGAAACACCAATAACAAAAACAAAGTCTTCTGCAGCATTATGTTTTGAGAGGCGAGAATTTTTTTAGCTTCTAAAATATGTGGCAACATGTTACATAAAATAAAGTCAACATATCAAATACTATTGTGAAAAAGAAATATCTAAAATGGTGCGTTCGTTTCGATTTTAGAAAAAGTTTAATTAAGCAAACGTAACATATGCAATGGATAAATCAAGCGCACGGAAATGAATACAACTTTACTGCGAAAATAGCTTAAATATGGCGACAGTCTATGAAAGTGTTCACGCATGTCTTAACTATCCCTATCGAGTAAGTATAGTACCGCCAATGTCTGTGTACATTCAGAAACATTGAGTTAAAATAAAGCAAAATTATGACTACAATGAATTACGTACATATATAAAAAGTCTGTGGCTAGTGGAACTTGCCTTCCAAAGCTTTTGCCTAGCGCACTCACACACACAGACACTATACACATTAGTTTAGAGCACAAATAAATTCCTTCACCTTGGTTTTTGTTTTATAACATCCACTAGTGCCTACTGAAATCTTGTTAGTGGGAGCATCTTAATAACATTAGGTAGAAAATTGAGGAATTTGATTCCCAAGTAATCAAACATCTGCTTTGTTTTCTCCTTTTTGTGCAACTGTATTTTTAATTCATGCCTGCACCTGGTATTGTTGCGAGCTTCATCATTCACTGGATATTTTGAATACATAAACTGAAGAAGGATATAGCCTCGAACACATTTGGGCAGCTTTCTTGTTGCAGTCCTTATTGCTCTTTTTTGCATGATAAACACATGTTCCACTGCTGACTAGTTAACCCATATGAATGTACTATAGCATAGGATACTGTTCCACTGTTCTTATGATGTCGATTGCTATGAATAAGCCACATGCTTCCATAGGTCAATCATATTTAACGTTTTAAAATGAATTGGTCTGACCAGGTAAGACATCTCCAGGCTGCTTCTAAGGACATAACAAAATTCGTATTTAGCAAGGTTAGGTTTTCTTTTTTGTACAGTATATTTCATAATAATTCACCAATAGCCACATACCAAAATAATTATGCAACAGAAAAGTGACTAATTTTATTGCTGTTTTAGGGATTCTTACCTGAAATGTTTGTGGATATACTTCATGTTTCATTATCTACACTCCAGACAACGAATTACTTAATTACCCAAAATTCAAACAATTCAGGCTACAATAAGATTGTTCAATCTTTAAAACTTCCAGGAAAATAAATAGACATAGATCAAATAACAACTTATGATGACGCAATTATAAAAAATGTAAACAACAAACCGCCATTATTTAATGCCGGGCGCTTTGTCAGAGTCAGTTCGCTTTCCCTGTTGGCGTCGGTGCTGCTATTGGACGACGATGACATACGATCGAGAATATACGATCAAAACGGAGGGAATTCAAATAAATTTTGTTTACAAATTAAAACAAACTTTCAGAAACATTACAATTGTAACTTTACGTGAGCTTACAAATGGAGAAAAACAACAAGCCGGCAAACGAGATATTATATTTGAAAGTTACGTTAAAGTTTCATTTGTAAGTTTGCATTGGTTTTTGCCTGCAAACATTTAGAAATGTTGCAAACTTAACTTACTTAATGGTAGATTATTTAACGTTGCTGTAAGCATTTGTAAGTTACCATGCTTAGTGGGTGTGGTCATCAAATGGATATCACTTTTACATGAAATGGATATTTGATGCTAACCAACCACCATATTCTCTTTCTAACCCCATCCCCCCAATGAAACACTAATATAAGCAAACAAATATTTTATTGTGTTTTAAGATTATTTAAATAACTTTATTTTCTTGAGCTATGATCTGGCTCAGGTATGCATTCTTGCTGTAAAGAAAAAAAGACACTGCTTATAATTAAGCTCATAAGACAATCCAATAAATAATATGAACAGATGTTTATAAATATTACTTTAATTATTATAGCTACAACTACAACAGTTTAGTGGTTATTACAAAATAATAGGTAATAGCTGTTAATGTTGAGTATCACGACGGAACTGACTATATACACAATAGTTTTAATTAACCATAAGTGATCTACTTTCATAATCTACTGGAAGTGATCTGCTTCTAAGTAAGGTCGAGGAATATCCACCAATAAAATGAACAATTTTACATACACATAAACACTCCACTAGACAATTTTCGCTGATTTCAATACGAAGTATAAATATTTACTTGAATCTAGAAGACATTTGCTTTCTAGTTTACGTCCACTAGCCATGCTATTATCAACCAGCGTGCTTTTTACAGCTAATGGTATTTACGTAAATAAGTATAAAATATAATTTTATAAATAAAAAGTGTAAGGTTATGTATACTCACCTGTAAATTATTTACTGACTGGAAATCACAACAAAACTTATTAATAAAAACAACACACACATTATTTGGAGAAATATCTCAATCTTCTAACTCTAGTTGTAGGTTGTTGTTCACTTTTTATTTAGCTTAGCAGTTGATGAAAAATGGCAAGATGCAATTTTAAATTTTGTATCCGCAACTTTGGCCCAAACTACTTCAAACCAAACAAATGCGAACGGATCTTCGTTGTTGTAGCCAACAATTCAAGGATCCAATGCCCGCCAAAGTTATTTAATGATCCCGCGTTTATTATTCGGGAGAGCAGTAATGAATAACAATATGATAATAGATTCTTCTCACGAAATAACATACATAAACAATAATATTCTCTATATTGAAATAAAAATAATTTTATTGTAATCTTTTAATCGCAATGAGAATTTGGATGGAAATTTATTGTTGGCGCTAGTTTTAACGCTTTTCAGTAATTCTTGTGCTAGAACGGGTTATTTTTATTCCCTTGTCTTTTATACACGTAAATAAGGGTTCCTATAATTTATTAATTTTGTTTCCTACTGGTGTGAACATTATACTAACGGAACATCAAGTGGATGTCCAGTGGACATCTAATAGATGTCTTCTGTATATCCATGGGATATCCAGTGGACATCCATTGGATGTCTGATGGATATATACATACTTGAATAAATTATATATACATCCAGAAATTCGAATGCATTCTTGATTAGATTTTAATGAATAAGAAATGCTCATATGTTCACATTAGTTAAGTTTTATTAACATTTTTCTGCTCTAACAATATCCATTGGATGTCCATATGATATCCATAATGGTCAGGGACGTAAAACGGATATTATGTATATCCAATGGATATGTATATCCAATGGATATGGATATCCATTGGATATCCTGTGCTGTGTGGGTCAATCGCTGAGCTACACTTAACATGAAAGATGTAGTGTACTAACGGATATATTATAACCTAGTATGTTAATATTCTACAGTCTTTATTATTTATAGCAAACAATTTTTATTCAAATGAAATTTTTGTACATATTTTGACCAAGCGAAGGAAAATAATAGCTGAGACACAGATCTAGGAGCTTCTTTAGTCATTTTATGCGATATTTCTCACTTACAGAGCGCATTATGTATTAGTAAGCCTACCAGAATGATCAATTTTGACGTTTCAAATTTGTTTTTAATCAAAAGCTTATAACTTAAATCCTCACTGGATGAGAGAAGAACACACGCAATATCCTCAGAAGGTTAATGTTTGGACAGGCATTGTTGGAAACCATATCATTGGTCCCTTTTTCATTGAGGGTAATTTGAATGGCGATAATTATTTGGCACTACTTCAAAAGGATGTCATTCCAACTTTGGCAGATTTAGATCCTGATCCAGGAAACCCTCAAGTTCCAGTGAATACGATATGGTTTCAGCAGGATGGAGCACCACCACATTACCAACTCAATGTCCGGCAGTACCTCGATGCAATATTTCCCAATCGCTGGATAGGGAGGCGAGGATCGATAGAATGGCCAGCGCGATCACCTGATCTTACCTTATTAGATTTCTTTGTATGGGGATATGTGAAGAGCATTGTGTACAAAACTAAACCTTTTGATTTAAATGACTTAAAAGAACGAATAACGCTTGCGATTAGGTCGATCACGCCTGATATGTTAAATAATGTTAGAAGACAGTTTTATTTAAGATTAGGGTGTTGCCAAGAAGTTCGCGGTGAAAATTTTGAACATCTACTTCATTGACATTCATAGTTCTTTTTAGTGTTTTACATTTTATTACATTTTGCATTACATTTTAGTTTTTTGTTGTATTGTAGAGAATTTCGGTAACCACATGATTTTATTTTATTCTATCTTAATTGTTGCAATAAACTTGTAAACAATAACATTTTTGAATAGAGAATGAACCGACCTTTCAAACGATATATCACAAGCCTATACTTCCCCTTTAAAAAATTGGGGGTTGTAACTCTCATTCGAAGGGAGTTGAAGGTAAGCATCGCATTTTCACGTTGAAAAATGTCAATTTATAATTAAAATTTGAGGTGTTTCGGAATTTTGTATAAGAATGTACAGTAACTGAAATAATGAATTTATTCCATTTGGCTTTTACACACTATATATATATATATATATATATATATATATATATATATATATATATATATATATATATATATATATGTATATATATATATATATATATATATATATATATATATATATATGTATATATATATATATATATATATATATATATATATATATATATATATATATATATATATATATATATATATATATATATATATATATATAAATTGCAAGTGACCCCAGATATGTGTTCTAGGGGGCCTAATTAGCGCTCATTTAAACAAATTTTTTCAAAATTCAAAAGTAGGGATCTCCTCATTAGTGAATTTTATTAAGAAAATTCACTAATAGAACTTATTCAATCATTCATCCAATAATAGAAAAAATAGCTAAGTGTACTAATATTTATGTAATGGTTGGTATATTTATTACGCGTTGAATATACATAGAATAATTATCAGTGATGCGTAAACGGTCTCTTACGTAAGAGTTGCACCTTGGGATTCAATGCACGTTGAAGATGCACTTTCGTTTTGTGCCTTATATATGAGGTTTACTATATGTGTATAGGAACCTCGTTAGATACGGGTCCACATCAAATAAAAAAGTCCCGACGCAGCAACTGTGTTATGGTAGCAAAATTTCATAAAAATTTCTCGAATACAAATAACTCAATTTTCCATCGACCCATAAACTTTAATTTGTCTACATAATAAAGTACACGATTTAACTTCATTAAAAATCTTCATTTGTAGAAAAATAAGTTGAAAATAACTCTACTTCATTAATTCTTGCCCTTACTTAGTGAACACTATCCTTGCTAAATATAGATCTAGAGACTATATTTAGTGTAAAAATAGCTTGTTGTTTTTGTCAAGAACTATGCTAATCTACCCTGCAGCAGGCTCCCCAATTCAGAAGCTGGAAGAAAAGACATACTTTGGATGAAACTCTCTCTCAGGGCTGCAACTAAATTGATCTGTTGCATTTACCGGTCACATTCTGACAACAACTTTGTCCAGCTCTTCGAATACCTTTCTGAAAAAACCGACCAACTGATTTCTGAATATTCTTCCTCCGAGGTCACTATTCTTGCTGACTTCAATGTCCATAATAAGGAATGGCTAGGATCTCCAAAAACCGATCCACAAGGGAGAGCATCGGAGGCCTTTGCGGTCAGCAGTTCTTTAGCCAGTATGGTTCAGCAACCTACTTACTTTCCTTGCATCTCAACACACAGCCCAAATCCCTTGGATCTCCTTCTTACTCCAAAACCTGAATACTATAAGACATCAGTCATCGCCCCCTTAGTGGCTCAGACCACGACATGGTCACTGCTTCCTGCGGAATGAGACCCGAGGTCACACAGTCATCACACCCACATATCGTTTGGCACTACAACTCCGCGAACTGGGGCGAAATGAGGGATTACTTTTCCTCATTTCCATGGGCGTCTGTCTGATTCTCTCATCCTGACCCCTCTGATATCTCACAAAACGTCACCGAAATTATCCAAGCCGGATGGAATTATTTATTCCACGTACACAGAAAACCTCTTCAGCCACTCAAAAGCCCTGGTTCTCTAAATCCTGTGACAAGGCCAGACCTGAAAAGGTCAAAGCTCACAAAACGCTTCTACACAATCGTAGTCAAGAGAACCGTCAAGCATTTAACGACGCAAGAAACCGCTATGTCCGCATTCTTTCTGAGGCAAACTCGTTTAATAATCACATCAAAAACCAAGTCCTCTCAAGCTCTAACGTCAGCAAACCCTTCTGGACTCTTGCTAAATCTATTGGGAATAATTTCTGCAAGAGCACGTTCCCACCTCTTGTTTCAGGAGATGAAATTGTTTCTACCGCCCTGGGCAAGGCTGAACTTTTTGCCTCGTTGTTCGCCGGCAATTCTACTCTCAACCCACCTCCAAATGTTCAACCACCAACAGTCCCCAATGTCGCGCATAAAATGACGGATATCATTTTCAAAATTAAAAAGATACGAAAGATGCTCTCTGCTCTTAATACCAGGAAAGCCTTTGGCGTTGACGAGATCACAGCAATTGTTATCAAAAAATGCGTACCAGAACTTGCTTCTGTCCTGACTCGTTTGTTTCAGACATCTTACAATAGAGGCATATTCCCTAGTAACTGGAAAACTGCTTGAGTACAATCCGTCCCAAAGAAAGGATCCAAGGCGCTTCCTAGCAACTACAGGCCTATTTCTCTCCTTTCAGTCGTCTCTAAAGCGATGGAAAAGTATATAAACACCGAATTACTAAAATGTCTTGAAAAACACAGTCTAATCCACGACATGCAGTATGGATTCCGTCAGCGCAGAACAACTGCCGACCTCCTTTCCTTTGTCACCCATTCTTAGACCAAGTCTATGGAACTACACGGTGAATCCCAGATTGTCGCTCTAGACATATCCAAAGCATTCGACCAGGTCTGGCACGCAGCGCTGCTTAATAAATTTCCGGCTTATGACCTACCACCAAAACTCTGTACCTGGACAGCAAATTTCCTCTCCAACCGGAGCATTTCTGTTGTCGTGGATGGCCATTCCTCTTAACTGTATCCAATTAATGCAGGAGTCCCTCAAGATTCAGCTTTAGCCTTTACTTTGTTTCTTCTCCACATCAATGACCTCCTCTCTAGCACATTCAACCCAATTCACAGTTACGCGGACGACAGCACCCTCCATTCAAATATACAATATTCTAAGTGTCTCTTTGGCCCAATTAGATGCGGATCGCAGACTCGTGGAGGGTTCTGTCTCTGTGGATATATATATATATATATATATATATATATATATATATATATATATATATATATATATATATATATATATATATATCCACTAAACTAATTATACAGTGTATCTTACATATAAGCGTTGCTTGTGCATGTAAACAATACAATTTTTAATATAAACGTTCCAAATGAAAACGTGAAAAACTTTCTAAACTGACGTCCGCTCTAGCACATGCAACCCAATTCACAGTTACGCGGACGACAGCACCCTCCACTCAAATATACAATATTCTAAGCTTGTCTCTTTAGCCCAATTAGATGCGGATCGCAGACTAGATGCGGATCGCAGACTCATGGAGGATTCTGTCTCTGTGGATCTCCAAAAAATATTGAACTGGGGAAGTAGAAATCTCAACAACCAAGTTATTTAAAGTAATGAGCCCTTTTCACTTGTTGGCATTTCTGTGGATCGAAATCTCAATTGGCACCAACATGTCACATCAATTGCAGAAGCGGCTGCCAGGAAATTAGATTTCCATTTCCGGGCACCCTTTTACTGTCCAGGTCACCAGACATAGAACATCTTGTTATGCCTGCCCTTTTGTCCCGAGAACTTCCAAGTTGTGGAATTTCTTGCCGGCACATGTTTTTCCTTCTCCTCCGAACCTCCAAACCTTCAAGTCCAGAATTAACAAGTTGCCTCTTTCCTCCTTGTTGACACCCACGGTGCGATATTATTTAGGCTATGAGCCCTCGTGGTGTGTTGTTGAAATAAAAAAAACCGTCAACTAACGTTTTATTTGCGTGATACTTTAGATCGGCTTCATGCCCGGGATTTTATATTCAAAGTATACGTAACAATTAATTCCAAAATTTGTATATTTACTATTGAAACACATCCCACGACTGTTTCGGTCTATATGACGTCTTATGTTTAAGTTTAAAGATAAAAGAAACTATTTTAGATTCATATTTATAGATACATGGGTTGATTCTGTTTACATTTCTGCTATATTATGCGACAGCATAATATATTTATGCTGCGCTAAAACTGTATTTGGGGCCGTTAGTAAAGCTGCAAATATAGTGTATTTTAATAACTGATTGAATCCCCCAGTTAAGTAACAATCACTTGGCAAATTTTTAATTTCATGTCTGTCATTTTCCATAATTGCGGCCGAGATTTTACGATTGTTGGTTCGGGTAGTACGTTTTTTGTCTGGTATATATTTAGTTTGGTTACCGTTGATGTATGGTTTAAACCTGTTGTATGAATCAATCTAAGCGTGGCAGTTAACTACTCTGTCTGTCAGGCATTAGACTCTAACCACTAAGTCGTCTCAACGCATGTCTTTGGGATTTTATTTTTAATTTGGAAGAAACTCTGCATATGTGTACCAAATTACTTAAAATGTACAACATAGGTTTATTTGCACCCTTTGTAGCCACATGTAAAGTCTAATTCCAGTTACTCTGATATTTATAAAAATACAGCGTTTTCAAAAAGTTTTCCCCGATTTTCCACCGGAAAAACTTCAGCATAAAGGCTGATTAACGAGCTCGACCTCCGTTTACGCCCAAACCAGGTTATTGTCAAGTTTGATTGAAACCAGTTTAGTATTTTTTGAGTTATCGCTCGGATACATACATACATACATACATACCAATATATATATATATATATATATATATATATATATATATATATATATATACATATATGAGACATACTCTTAATCCTCCTCATCCTAAGTACCGTGACCAAAGCCCCCTACTTAATTGACCTTGACCCCACTACTTTCACTGACAACGAAGCAGGTAGACGGAACGACATATATAAGACAGGACTTGCAACGAACTGCCAGATCTCCCTGAGGCCTGGGGGTTGAGCACACTGAGACCTCACAGACGATTTCCGGCGAGATTTAGGGAGTAGGCAGATTGAGGCCCCGTAATCGAGCTACAACAACCCAACCCACCTTTGTCCACCGCTCTAAGGAGAAGGCAGATTGAGGCCTTAGAGTGTCCTTACATATTTACTTTACCTCTTGAAACCAACCCAACCCACCTTTGTCCACCCCTCTAAGGAGTAGGCAGATTGAGGCCTTAGAATGTCCTTACATATTTCCTTTCACCTCGTGAAAATGGCTTCAAAACAGGAGCCGAAACGTCGAGTTTTCATAAATTCTGGATGCGGTTCAACCCGAGAACCAAGTATGTCTCACATTAAAGACCGCGGAAATCTTTCTGAACACACACACACACACACACACACACACACACACACATATATATATATATATATATATATATATATATATATATATATATATATATATATATAAACATATAGAAATTAACGGACCTTGGTTTTGAGTTCTAGGGACCCAAATTCGCGCTCATCTGAAGAAATTTCTTCAAAAGCTTTTCATCTAGACCTCTCTATTAGCGAATTTTTCATAATAAAAATTCGCTAATAGAAGACAACTAAATTTATATGACTGAAAACAGTTGAATTATATCATGATAATTGGTCGGTTGTGGATAAAGTTATTAATAATAATAATAAGCAATCAGTGAACAATTATAATGCGTGCCTTGTATAATTTTGATCAAATATGTGGTAATAAATGTTCAGGTGTGCTCTTCAAGCAGCGAAGACTTTCACTCACGTTAACCCAACTTAAATCACTTCGGAACATATTAGATTTAGATAACTACCACTCATAATCTATTAGAAGGAGCTCTGAATTTAATAGTTATAGTTTTTCTTACTGGTACCCACTGGTTTGCATGAAAGTATAATAGCATGAAACTTAATAGTGCGTTATTTTTATCTACCATAGTTTATCAAGTGTTGTTTGTTATTTTACAAGACATTACACCAGCTAATGCACAACAACCGGCTTTTGAGTTACCAGTGGAATTGGTGGGCTTCCCATTAATAATCGCTGCTGTTAGATTGTCGAATTTTGTAAAGAAGTTGGCGTATGCTCTTAACGCACGTAAGTATTGACTTTATTTGTTTTTGGAGTTAATTTAATTTGAAGAATTTTCACGAGATAGTTTCGCTTATAAAAAGTCTGGACGCAACAAGCGCGTTATGGAAGTGACTTGTTATAAAAATGTTTTTAATAGCAAATATGTATTTTCAATGCAAGCAGCCATCAATTTGGTTACCGGTATAACCTATATAGTAGAAACAATGTGCCATATTCCATCAAAATAACGTATTGTTTGAAAATGCGCAAAAAATTTTCGAAAATAAATTTAAAATTATGGTTTCCTATCCAACAAACCTTAGGTAAATAGTAAATTGTGTTATTGAAATTTGAAGCATTTAATAAATATGTGCTACCAAAACGCAATTATTGTGTCTCGATTTTTTTTCTTACAAACATATTTGGATGAAAAATGCAGAAATGCAATAAAATAAGGCTATTCGAAAAAAAATTGTTGGGACAACAATTTATGGGCCACTTATGTCAAAATTAAATTATAAGATGCAGCTCAAGACACCCTATAATTAACTTATACAATTTTTTCTCATCTCGTATAATAATACATATTTTGAGCTTTACCGTAGTAATGCCTCACCCTATATATATATATATATATATATATATATATATATATATATATATATATATATATATATATATATATATATATATATACATATATATATATATATATATATATATATATATATATATATATATATATATATATATATATATATATATATATATACTTTACTTGTTTTCCAAATTTTTGTTTATTTCATTCCAAAAACTTTGTCACATCAACCCCTTAAGGGTGGTGATAACAACCCTTATATTTTAAATAGGGAACATGGGTCGGGTGTCACATCATTTGAAAGTCTTTCTTTTCTGAATTCAGCACCCTTTTTTTTTGGAAGTTTTATCAACTCGATTAAAAATTATTCACAGTTTAAGATGCAAAAACGCATTTCACTAATTCCGATAAGAAATGTGCTGATAGTCAATGTTTTGTTGGTTTGTAAACAAAAAATTGACTATCAGAACATTTCTTATCGGAATGAGAGAAATGCGGTTTATTATTTCAGTTTATCGGTCGGTCTGATACTTGATAGTACTACCGAAAATTAATTTCACAAATGGTGTATTCTGTAGCAGAAAGAGTTGAAATAAATACTCCTTTTTTCAAAAACGATGACTGTGTCAACCGTACCGAAAATTTGTTTAATGAACGACATCCGAACAGACATGTTAACAGAAAATACATTTTGAAGTTAGTTGCAAAGTTTCGCCAAATAGTTCAGTAGCCAACAAAAAACGGGATCCTAAACGTGAATTTCCCATTAGAAATGAGACTACTGAGATTGAAGTTTTAGGACAAATTGCTGCAGACCCAACTTTGAGCACGAGAAAATTGGCCACTGTTTCAAACATCAAAAGAAGAACTATTCAGCGAATATTGAAGCATCATAATTTTCACCCGTATAAAATTCATCTTGTACAACAACTGAATGAAGATAATTTTGATCGGCGGCTGGAGTTTTGTGAAGTTATGACTGCACGAATAGCTGATAACGGGAACCTTCTGTTCAACATCTGTTTTCAGACGAGTGTACGTTTTTATTAAACTCTACAGTCAATCGTCATAATTGTCGTTATTGGGCAGATAATAATCCAAGAAATTTTCACGAAGTCCACACTCAAACTCCACAGAAATTGAATGTCTGGACTGGCATTTTTGAAGACCGTTTAATCGGACCAATTTTTCTTGATGGCAATTTGAGTGGCGAAACGTATTTGGAGTTACTAGAAGATATCGTTTACGCTCTACTAATTGACATTGTTGAAAATGATTATCGCTATCAAGAAAATCAATTAGTGTTTCAACAAGACTGAGCTCCTCCGCATTTTTCACAACGTGTTAGGGAGTTTTTGAACAGAGAGTTTCCAGGACAATGGATTGGGCATAGAGGTGCTATTGAGTGGCCCCCTAGATCACCGGATTCAACTACTTTAGACTTATTTCTATGGGGCCATTTAAAGAGTAGAATTTACGCAACAGAACCGGAGTCCCTGGAAGAATTACGACGACGCATTGTTGAAGAATGCCCTCTAATAACTCCACAAATGCTCCAGAATGTCAGATCTCGTTTTGAACAAACTTTGTACTTTTGTATGGAAGCTGGTGGCCAACACTTACTTAACTGAATAAATATTTTTGAACGTTCGGTTTTGTTATTTAATTTTTTTTTGACAAAAAATTGACTAATTAGTGCATTTCTTATGTGAATGAAATACGTTCTTGCAACTCCAACTGTGAATAATTTTTAAACGAGTTGATAAAACTTTCAAAAAAATTAGTGTGCTGAATTCAGAAAAGAAAGAGCTTTCAAATGATGTAACACTCGACCCATGTTCCCTATTTAAAATATAAGGGTTGTTATCACCACCCTTAAGGGGTTGATGTGACAGAGTTGGGTTTTATGTCAAAATATGTCCCCCTCATTATTAAAATTGAAGTGTTTCAGCGTTTCTTAAAAAAAAAATTCTACGCAAATCGGTCTGTTTCGTTTTCAATGCGCCACCCTGTATATATATATATATATATATATATATATATATATATATATATATATATATATATATATATATATATATATATATATATATATATATATATTTATATATATATATATATAAACAGATAAAAACTGAATGTAAACTGGGATATGGTTTCTAAGCGGCCTAGTTTGCGCTCATTTGAAGAAATCTTTTTAAAATGCTGAAGTCGCGGTCTCCTCATTAAAGAAATATTTCTACGAAAATAAGCTAAAAATTGTAGACCGTTAAATCATAAACTTAACAAAAACTACCGCTGAAGCATCAGACAAAGGGTCTATTTGTAATGAATTTTCTGTAAATATTTTAGGAAAATAAAGGAGAATGATGGTTGAAGCTGAAACTCAAGGGCTTGCAGAACAATCTTCTTGCGAGATTTTCTTTACATAATCCGTATCTGTTTCAGGTGCTTTGCCTAAATGTTGCCAATATTGACGCTTCTAATCGCGACTTTGACAATTTGAGGAAAATCCCATTTTCTTTAAATGCCCATACCTCTTTTGTCTTTAAACTTACAGACCAAAGTTTTCGTACATAGATCACACTTCATGATACAAACACGATTACCAAATTTGGTTGCCCGTACTTTTTTGTTTCCGGATATATAATTTTTTTCCGAAAGAAAATACAACATTTTCCGGGAAAACCTGCGCCGATTTTTCTGGCTATCTAACTTATCCAAGCCACTTGCAAAAGGAAGGTACTCACCAAATTTTATCAAAATCTGTTTTTTTCCCTTAGGGCTCGTCTGCGTCTTTGCTGCCCCGATAGAACCGCAGCCTTTGGCTTCGTTTCTGACCCAGGACTTAATGGATCCCCTGGCAGTACTCTTCGTCACGCACAGGATCGGTTCTGGTCCCATAAATGGTTCTGCTGACCCACTCTTCGCGAGACTGTCAGCTTTTTCATTGCCTTTGACCCCCCGAGTGACCGGGCACGCAGATGAGGGTGACCTCATTTTGCTCAGCCAGGTCGCTCGTCTCGTCTCGGCATTCATATAACAGCCTGGAAATTACCCGTGGGCTACTTCGGACCTAAGGGCTGTCTGGCTGTCTGTGGCTATGAAAATCCGCTTGTTGGTGTAGCCCATCCGCTTGTTCTCTCGCACATAGTGCAGGATGGCGTACATTTCGGCCTCAAAGACCGTTACATGAGCTCCGAGGGAAATACTGTGACTTACCATCGGTCCTTCCGAATAAACGCCTGCCCCCGTCCACGTTGCATTTACTGGGAAATCTATCCCAATTGATACAGCGTGGTGGCTACAATGAAACGAAAAGGGCTGATGGGGAGAGAAAGAGAGAGAGAGAGAAACATGGTTGCGTCATCGCCTTTACGCTATGAAAATCATGAACACTGATTCCCTTTAAAAATTATGCTTAATCTTAGTTAAACTTTTCATCAATTTTTGTACTTTTACAGGAACATATATACCACGCACGAGAAGATCTATATCTTCAGATGATATGATAGATGTGATTGAAGCTGAGAAAAGATTGGTTACAGAACTGGGTGATAACGTTTGCATTTACACGAAAGTATGCCTTTATCATGCAGAAAAATCAGGTAAAATAGAAGCACGACGAGAACTGCTTGTTGACTGGGAGGAAATTTTCAGGTAAATATATTTAAATTAAAAATTTTCCATATCTAAGCCATGACCCTTGTTACTAGAGCGATGGTATTCCTCGTGATGATGTCAATAGTGTTTTTGTGAAGAGTTTATAGTTTGAGGCAACTGACCATAATTTGCGGTTTGTATGACCATCTGCGGGTCTATTTGTAGTTTCAGCCGGTTTAAAAAAGTAGGTATGGATAGTATGTTTCGAGACTTCCTCCTCCGCTTCCGAGGAGATGTCAGTACACTAAGCTGTCACGTCATCACGACAAAACAAAGATGGCGGTTGGATCCTAGATCAATAGAGGTCTAGCCTGAGATGACCCTCAGACTCAAGTGCCTTAGTGCCCCATTATTTTCTTCGTGATATATTCTATTCTTAACTCCGTAGGACAACTCACTGTTTTACTGCATATCATGTTTACAACTGAATAATCAAACAGACATACATAGTGTTTTGTAATATTATTGATTGTTTAAAGTGTGGTCGAAAATACATGGGGTCTTATGGGGTAAAGCTTCTTATGAGAAATAAGCACAATCTAGATCTAGACAGGGGACCTTTTTGTAGAGATCGGTTCAGTTTTCCTACCACATAACCGAGAGGTAGGTTGTTTGTGAGTGGTCCATACCGGACCTTCCACCGCGACCAACGGTCTATTGTGGCTCAACCGAGAGGTAACGCAAGTCAGCGATTGCCGGAAATCTCTTTTCCATATTAGCCATGTGCAAAATCATTTGTCGTACTTTGTCCAAGGATGATGCAAGATAGTTATCGCCGGAAATCGCAGCACCTACGACTGAATCGATGCATGTTGGATATAGGGTAACCCAGGGTAAAGCATTGCCTGAAACGAAATTTCTAAATAAGTATGTGCCTGATCCTGATAAGAGTGTCTTAGAAAGCAATGAGTCATTTCCAACCACTCTGCTAGTTTAACTTAAGCTAGGTATTGCCAGAAATGCTGCCAAACAAATTGACATGAGTCTCGTATCTTCTGTTCCCTGTGGGTCCGGGAAATTACTAAAAGAATAGGCCCAAGGTAACTCCTGCCTGTCTTACGAGGCGACTAATCGGAGTCAAGCAGGTGGTAGTGGAGTTTTCCTTTACGTAATAGTAAAGGATTTTTTCACGCCCGATGAGGTACCACCTCTTACATCAAGGGGCCGGTGAAGTCCCAACGGACGTTTCCGGTTCTGGTGTATGAGTCGGTTTGCCTTACAAACAAAAATGATGATGGCTCCTCGTTGTACAAAAGATTCCGGAGATTAAATACCCCTCCATTCGGATCTCCGGGAGAGGGGTGTACAGGGGGCGCCGGCATCAAGATTTAGCATATCCTTCTCGAATATATGTGGCCTAAATTCTAACCTGAACTTCGTCCACCATTTGCTCCAGGCCTACCTCATCTTCCTCACCGAAACCCAAACCAGTGCCAAAACAGCCACTAATCACCTTAATTTCTCGGGGTATGAGCTCCTTATTTCGTTTAGACTGCATGGAGGTGAGTGCGCATACGTCCGTAGCAATCTACCCTGCACCAGATTCCTCAATTTAGAAGCTGGAAGAAAATACATACTTTGGTTGAAACTCTCTCTCAGGGCTGCAACTAAATTCAGCTGTTGCATTTACCGGTCACCTTCTGACAACAACTTTGTCCAGCTCTTCGACTACCTTTCTGAAAAAACCGACCATCTAATTTCTGAATATCCTTCCTCCGAGGTCACTATTCTTGGTGACTTCAAAGTCCATAATAAGGAATGGCTAGGATCTTCAAAAACCGATCCACAAGGGAGAGCAGCGTAACTTTTGACAGAATCAACTTATCATATTTTTAGCAAAACAACCTTATAACTTAAGTACCGTTTTTGTTCCAGTAACTACAAGGTCAGTAAGGAGAGACAGAAAGAAATGTATCTGCTAAGCGTTTTCCTAGGAGACTTTATAGGATCCCCACAATTTTGTAACAAACTGGCTAAAAGAGGACGAGAATGCGAAGAATAATTAAATTACTTATCTGTTAATTATGTTTGTTTTGTAGTAGTTTGTGATATAGTTTGTACTTTCTTTTAATACACTTAATGTTTCTATAATCCAAACAATGTATATATTACAGTTTATACAGGCTGATTCACAACGCAATGGACACAGAATGCTTGCAGGTAAAGGACCTCAAAACATGCCTTTTTTTGTATAAAATTTTTCTCTGACGCCCATTGGTGGTGAGATATTGACCTCTGAAGATACATCAATAATTACAAGAAACAGCAGTATTGCAGCAGTGCCCTAACATAGAACAACCAAATTTGGTAGATGGATTTCTTTTATCAAAATCGTTATTTGACAAAAATTTTAAGTAGATATAAACTCAAAAAGGGGTAAATTAGGGGTGGGTCACCCGTTTAATGATTTTTTTTAACCCTAACCTAATTAAAAGTTAAAGTGCATTAATTTTAAAGAAAATTAAATTTTCTATCTTCTTTTCTTATCACTTTTTCGACAAAACACCCGTTTTTGAGAAAATTAAGGTTTTTAGAGTTGAGATCAAGACAAAATTATGTCCTTTGAAGATTTTATTAAACATTAAAGTCTTATAGGGGATGCCTTGGGCGCTCTGTAAGTCATCTGTTGGTAGGTTACAGTTGTTGTCAAATCTGACATTACTAAAATTTATTAGCAGCAGTGCCCTAACATAGAACAACCAAATTTGATAGATGGTTTTCTTTTATAAACATCCTTATCGTACAAAAATTTGAAGTGGATATAACCTCACAAAGGGGTGAATTAGCGGTGGGTCACTCTTTTAATAATTTCATTTTTTAAAGCCTAATCTAACTAAAAGTTAAAGTCCATCAATTTTATAGCAAAATAATAATTTTTCTCCTCTTGTCACTTTTTCGACAAACCACCCATTTTTGCGAAAATTGAGATTTGTATTGTTGAGATCAAAACAAAAAAACTCTGGACGCAGCAAGTGCGTTATGGTAGTGAATTTTCATTAAAATGTTTTTTATAACAAATATGTCTTTTTTTTTAAAGAAAAGCAGGCATCAAATTTGGTTACCAGTATAACCTCTATAGTGGGAACAATGTACCACATTTTATCAAAATAACTTTGTTGTTGGAAAAAGGGCAAATATTTTTCGAAAACTAACTTAAAATATTCCCAAAAAACTGGCCCGATTTTCCTGGCCAACGAACTTCCTCAAGGAATTTAGCCCCTACCAAGATATAATTATTTACAAAAAGCTTTCGACAAAACTTACAAAAAAAATTGTAAACAACTTTTTTGCGAAAATCCAAAAACATTTTTTTTTACAATAACTTATTAAACATTAGGTACTAATTACCAAAATTTTACAAAAATTTCACAAACAATGATTTCTACATAAACAAATAAAGTTCGCTACCATAACGCACTTGCTGCGTGCAGAATTTTTTCTTACAAACATGCATTATATTTCGATGGAAAATGCAAAATTGCAATAACATAAGGCGTGTTTGATTAAAAAAAAAAAGAAAATTTGTATCACCAACGACTTATGGGCCACCCTGTGATTGTAGAAATAATTTTTTAAGATGTAGCTCAAGACACCCTATAATTAATATATACAATTTTTTTCATATCTTGTATAATAACAGATATATTGAGCTTTATTGATTTTTTACGAAAATTCGACAAAAATTATATACCATTAACGATAAACTCTATAGCTAATGCTACTGCCAAGCATCAGAGAAAGGGTCTATTTGAAATGAATTTTCTGGAAATATTTTAGTAAAATGAAGGACAATGACGGTTGAAACTAAGACTTCAGGGTTTGTAAAACATCCTTCTTGAGACATTTTATTTCCATAGCCCGTATTAGATTCAAGTTCTTTGCCTAAATGTTGCCAATTTTGACATTTTAAATCGCAACTTTGACGTTTTGAGGAAAACCCTAATTTATTTTTCTTTAATTGCCCATAACTTTTTGTCTTTTGAGCTACAGGGCTAAATTTTGGTGGGTAACTTACGTATAAGAACGTAAACCCGTGTACCAAATTTGGTTGCCCTTACTTTGTTAATTCAGGAGATATAAATATTTTTCGAAAGAATATACAAAATTTTCCAGGAAAACCTTGGCAGATTTTCCTGGATAACGAACTCATCCAAGCCATTTGCAAAAGGAATTTATTCACCAAATTTAATCAAAATCGGTCAATTATTTTTTGAGTTATCGGTGTGATACATACATACATATATATATATATATATATATATATATATATATATATATATATATATATATATATATATATATATATATATATATATATATATATATATATATATATATATATATATATATATATATATATATACATATAAAAATTGAAACTGACCTCGGATATGTGTTCTGGGGGGCCTAAATAGCGCTCATTTGAAGAAATTTTTTCAAAATTCAAAAGTCGGGATCTCCTCATTAGTGAATTTTTTTTAAGAAAATTCACTAATATGTCCATTGAAGACTTTAAACACTAACATATCTGAAATTTAACTAAACGCTATTAAAAACTAATAAATAAAACTTCTGGACGCAGCAAGTGCGTTATGGTAGTGAATTTTCATAAAAATGATTTTAATAGCTAACATGTTTTTTTTAAGAAAGCAGGCATCAATCTATATAGTAGAAACAATATGCCATGTTTCATCAAAATAACTTTATTGTTTGAAAATGTACAAAAATTTCCGAAAGTAAACTTAATTGTTCCCGAAAAAACTGGTTTCCTGGTCAACCTTATAGGTTAATAGCAAATTGAGCTATCAAATTTGAAGCATTTAATCAAAATTCGCTACCATAACGTACTTGCTGCGTCCCGAATTTCTTTTCTTACAAAGATGTATTATATTTCGATGGAAAATGCAAAAATGCAATAACATAGGGCGTGTTCGATTAAAAAAAAATTTGAATCACCAACGACTTATGGGCCACCCTGTAATTTTTTAAGATGTAGCTTAAGACACGTACATACATTATGATTAATGTATACCATTTTTTTTTCGTAACTTGCATAATAATGGATATATCGAGCTTTAATGATTTTTACGAAAATTTGACAAAAATGATATACCATTAAACGATAAACTCTATAGCCAACATTACTGCCAAAGCATCAGAGAAAGGGTGTATTTTAAATTAATATTCTGGGAATATTTTAGTAAAATGAAGGACAATGACGATTGAAACTAAGAGTTCAGGCTTTGTAAAGCATTCTCTTGACTTCTTGAGACATTTTCTTTCCATAGCTCATATTAATTTCAGGTTCATTGCCTAAATATTACCAATTTTGACGTTTGAAATCGCGACTTTGACGTTTTGAGGAAAACCCAAATTTATTTTTCTTTAAATGCCTGTAACTTTTTTATCCTTTAACCTACAGAGCTAAATTTTGGTAGGTAGCTTACCTATGATGAATCCGCGTACCAAATTTGGTTGCCCTTACTTTGTTAATTCCGGAGATATAAATTTTTTTCGAATGAAAACTCAAAATTTTCCCGGAAAACCTCGTCCGATTTTCCTGATTAACGAACTTATCCAAGCTATTTACAAAAGGAAGGTATGTGCCAAATTTTATCAAAATCGGCCCATTATTTTTTGAGTTATCGGTGTGATACATACATATATATATATATATATATATATATATATATATATATATATATATATATATATATATATATATATATGTATGTATATATATATATATATATATATATATATATATATATATATATATATATATATATATATATATATATATATATAAACATATAAAAATCGAAACTGACCCCGGATATGGGTTCTAGGGGTCCTAGATCGCGCACATTTGCAAAAATTTTTTCAAAATTCAAAAGTCGGGATTTCCCCATTAGTGAATTTTTTCTACGAAAATTCACTAAAAAACCCTAAAAAACATCAAAGATATTGTTCATTTCATTTCCTCTCACACATAACTGCACCCTTCCTCGAAATTTAAAGTCGACTCTGTTAACTAACTTTTAATAATGGTCCACTTACTATTGGTGCGACTATACAAATCTTCCTCAGTTTGAACTGGTCTCAAATACATAGATTCTTTTGTGTGTGAGTGACAAGAGGAGAAAAAGATATAAACTTTAATTTGCTATAAAACTGCTGGACTTTGACTTTTAGTTAGGTTAGAGTTTAAAAAAATAAAATCATTAAAAAGTGACTCACCCCTTTTTGAGTTTATATCTACTACAATTTGTCAAATAACGATTTTGATAAAATAAATCTATCTACCAAATTTGGTTGTTTTATGTTAGGGCACTGCTGCAATACTGCCGTTTCTTGTAATTATTGATGTAACTTCAGAGGTCAATATCTCACCAACCATTTTTTTCTCCCGCAGGGCTCGTCTGCGGCTTTGCCGCCCCGATAGCACTGCAACTTTTGGCTTATTGTGCATGCCCTTAGTTTTTTTACTACACCCATTCCAAAATCTCTGTGCCAGGAACTAGTCTGCACAGCAATTGGTAGGGTGAGGCCTTATAATGCTCTGTCTCCGGTCTAGACTGACCGTAGATCAGTTGTCTTTTGCGGTCCAGAGATTTACACTCGCACAAGATGTGCTGGGTTGATTCGTCCCCCTCGCCGCAGAGTCTGCATGCGAGGTCCCCCTCGAACCGCCCCATTTTATGCAGGTGTTTCTTGACGGCCATGTGTGCAGTGCTCTTTGTCAAGCCCAGAGCCGGTTCTGGTCCCATAAATAATTCTGCTGACTCTCTCTTCGCGAGACCGTCAGCTTCTTAATTGCCATTGACCCCCGAGTGACCCGGCACCCAGTAAGGATGACCTCATTCAGCCCAGCCAGGTCGCTCGTCTCGTCTCGGCACTCACTCACCAGTGACGAATTTACTCGTGGGCTACTTAGGGCCTTAAGGGCTGCCTGGCTGTATGTGGCTCTGAGGTTCCGCTTGTTGGTGTAGCTCCTCCTCTTGTTCTCCAGCACACAGTGCAGGATGGCGTACATTTCGGCCTGAAAGACCGTTGCATGGGCTCCGAGGGAAATACTATGACTTACCCTCGGTCATTCCGTCCCACGCTCCCCGCCGGATCCGTCCGTGAATCATATGAGCGCGTCCCGTGGTATGCCCGGCGTCTCCTCCCGCCATGCCTCGCGGTCGGGGATTTTAACTGTAAAGTTGTTTTCCCTGTTGATTCGTGGGCTAGCGAAGTCTGACCTCATTTCAAGCATGGGCTCCTTCACGATCTCCTGAATTTTACAGTGGTGTCTGAAGCCTGGGTTGATCTTCAGTCTACCATTGCAGTCTCTATAATCCTAGCCTGGCCTCCCCCATAATAACTAAGTGTAGAAGAGGGGGGGGGGGCAGATCCAACAACACCTCCATGGCGGTTGTTGGGGTTGAAGACATGGCCCCTGTGATGCATAGGCAAGCCATCCTTTGGATCTTGCCTAGTTTTTGTTTGGCACTGGATTGTGTCACCTTAAGCCACCAGACCAGCGCCGCGTATGTTAACAATGGTCTGAACACTCTTGTGTACAGCCAGTGGGCCATAGTAGGTCTTAGTCCCCACATTTTTCCATATTACGGCTAAGGTCATGACTGCCTTACGCAGTATTTTTTTAACGTGACCATTCCAGGTTAGTTTAGAGTTCAATACGACCCCAAGATATTGTACCTCCCTGGCTATTGGAATCTTCCTACCAACCATGGGCATTAGAGAAACATTTTATATAAAAAATCGGCATGCTTTGAGGTCCTCTACCCGCACACATTCTGTATCCATTGCGTTGCGAATCCCCCTGTATATATGCTTTTAAGCAAATCAACGAAGCAATACGCTATCAAAAAGTTTAGAAATTAGGAACACAGTAACAACCTTTAACAGTAATAAATCAAAACAACATTTTTAATGTTATCATTAAATCCTTTAAAGTAAAAAAATGTATTTAATAATTTCGTGAAAGCTATTAATAGCTTTAAGCCGAAGCATTTTTTCATTCAATAGGTCGTCATTAAACATTTTAAGTAGGAGACCACACAAACGAAATCATAAAATTTCTTTGTTAATGTCAATCAATATTTGCGGAATTACATTTTAGCACAGATAATCAGAGAAACAATTGACTTGCGTCGCGTTTATAAGATTCTAATTGCTGATAAGTTTCTGCGTAAGAATGTTAAAAAATACATCTAAGTCTATTCATAAGTTGTTTCACCAGTTTCAAGTATTCATTCGCTAATTTAATTACTGACTGATCCGGAATTTATTTTACATTAATTTCGTCGATACGAGTTAATTTTATCAGAGATATGATTATTAATATCTTTCGGAACTGCAACTGGTATCTCTACTTTTCTGCAGCATCAGGTAAGAAAAACTTGTCGTAGTATGTGCATTATCGTAGCCAATTTTTATTAAAATCTTTTAAATCCCAAAAACTTAAAGTTTATTTCCAAAAAACCATGTATCTCCCAAAAGAAAATATTTTTTTGGTTGTACATATTGCCTTTGAAGGGATGTTAAAAGTATGCAAAAATGTAAGTTTCCAGATTAGATAATAGGAAATGACGGTATGAAATTTTTTAATGAAAATTCGCTACCATAACGCACTTGCTGCATTTTGACTTTTAGTACTGATTATACAGTGGCAGGCAAAATTATTGAATAAGTTCATTAAAATTTGAGCGATTTGTGTTTTGAGGAAATGCTCCGACAGGTCAACTCTAGTTTTCAAAGATACACATTTTTGCATACAATTTACGTTTTTCCCCTCCTGCTTTTCAAATGTGCCGTCAACGATATATTTTTTTCAAGGACAACCTCCGTTTTTTAACGAATTAAAAAAAATCGCTAATGAGGAGATCTGTGTTTATATATATATATATATATATATATATATATATATATATATATATATATATATATATATATATATATATATATATATATATATATATATATATATATATATATATATATCCGACCGATAACTCAAATAATAATGGATCGATCTTGATCAAATTTGGTGAGTACCTTCCTTTTGCAAGTGGCTTGGATAAGTTCGTTAATTTAGGTCTATAGCCTTAAAGACAAAGAAGTTATGGGCAGTTAAAGAAATAAATTTTGGAGTTTTTCTCAAAACGTCAAACTCTCAATTTAAAACGTCAAAATTGGCAATGTTTAGGCAAAGAACGTGAAACAAATATGGATTGTGAAAAGAAAATGTTGCAAGAAGAGTGTTCTGCGAACTCTTAAGTTTCAGGTTCAACCGCCACTGCCTTTCATTTTACTAAAATATTTACAGAAAATTCATTTCAAATAGACCCTTTCTCTGATGCTTTGGCTGTCGGTTTAGTTAAGTTGATGCTTTCGCTGTAGGTTTAGTGAAGTTTATGGTTTAACGGTCTATAATTTTTAGCTAATTTTCGTTGAACAAATTCGTTAAGCATTTTTGCATTTTTTATCGAAATATAATGCAGGTTTGTTGGCTAGGAAACCAACATTTAAGTTTATTTTCGGAAAATTTTTGTGCATTTTCAAACCATAAGTAATTTTGATAAAATATAGTACATTGTTTCTACTACATAGGCTACACCGGTAATCAGATTGATGCCTGCTCGCATTTGCTATTAAAAACGTTTTTATGAAAATTCGTTACTATAGCGCACTTGCTGCGCCCCGAACTTTTTTATTTTGATAGATCATTGAATTGTCTACACGGTACCACCAAAAGTTTGATACCTCACATTGTTAAATTTTCGATTGAAAGTCATTTAAAGAGTGGCAAAGATAAACTCTATTCATAACAACAATCAAAAGATAACGAATGAGATAAGATTATTTCCTGTAAATGAAATGTTTAAAATTGTATCCACAAGTAGGTAGGTACTAATCAATGACATAGAAGAATCAGATGATGTACGTCATTGTCAAATGAACGTTATTCTTAATAACATAAATCTCTTTTGAAAGGCACTTAAGTATGGCACATTTAAGTGAAACTTAGCGCATAGGAATTTAAATTCTTGTTGGATACGGTGATAAAATCAGAACACAGCAAGAAGTTTTTGGAAAACCCACAGAATGAAAAATCGAGTGGATTGAGGTCAGGACTTCTTGCTAGATATGCAATAGTAATATAATATTAATAGTGTATTTGCCAAACGGTAAAAACAATAATAGTAGTAACAATAATGTGCAAACTGCAAATAAACATTTACATCGTAGGAGTCAAAGGACTCGTGTGCGAGTATACATAGGAAAAAAATTACAAAAAAAAAAAACAACAAATTACACATAAATATACATCGCATTTCTATGCCTAAAACTAAAAAGGTTCGGGATGCAGCAAGTGCGTTATATTAGTGAATTTTCTTAAGAATTGTACACTATTAGTAAGATATACTATTAAAACTAATTCTTTAAATTTAAATAGACCTTGGAGATCGATTTTAGAGTCCCAGTTAGCGATTCTTTGAAAAAAATTATATTTTATATGGAGCTAGAAAATTAAAAATTGGTCTTAGATATAATATGTCAGTACTGCAATTGTCTTTAAAAAAATGTGTTGCAAATTTCATTGAAGTAACAAAATTTTATCAGAAAAAATAATTATTTACAAAGGGAATGTACCTGTTAAATTATAAACATGGCAGGTATTTTTCCATATTAATTGTTTGGATGGTTTTGTTTTAGCCAACCCATCCAATTTTTGCAAACAATAAACAACAAAAAAGGTTTTTTAGAACACATTTGTAGTTATCCGCGAAGCTCATTATGTTATTTTTCTTTAATTTAGTACCCACGTGCCATTACATAGGTGTTACTATGGTCCAAGATTGAAGATTCTGGCTTAAGGGGAAATTTATTGAGCTATCGGATTTGAAATATTTTTACAAAAATTTTCTACCACAATTTTTATATGTTTATATATATATATATATATATATATATATATATATATATATATATATATATATATTTGTGTGTGTGTGTGTGTGTGTGTGTGTGTGTGTGTGTGTGTGTGTGTGTGTGTGTGTGTGTGTGTGTGTGTGTGTGTGTGTGTGTGTGTGTGTGTGTGTGTGTGTGTGTGTGTGTGTGTGTGTGTGTGTGTGTGTGTGTGTGTGTGTGTGTGTGTGTGTGTGTGTGTGTGTGTGTGTGTGTGTGTGTGTGTGTGTGTGTGTGTGTGTGTGTGTGTGTGTGTGTGTGTGTGTGTGTGTGTGTGTGTGTGTGTGTGTGTGTGTGTGTGTGTGTGTGTGTGTGTGTGTGTGTGTGTGTGTGTGTGTGTGTGTGTGTGTGTGTGTGTGTGTGTATCACACCGATAACTCAAAAAATAATGGGCCGAATTTGTTTAATTTGGTGAATACCTTCTTTCTGCAAGTGGCTTGGATAAGTTTATCAGCCAGGAAAATCGGCTCAGATCTTCCCGGGAAATTTTGTGTGTTCTTTCGAAAAAAACATTCTATCTCCGGAAAGTAAGGGCGGCCAAGTTTTGGTTCGCAGGTTTATATCATTATAGGTAAATTACCTACCAAAATTTAGCTCTGTAAGTTGAAAGACAAAAAAGTTATGTGCGTTTAAAGAAAAATTAATTGAGGTTTTCCTCAAAACGTCAAAGTCGCGATTTAAAACGTCAAAATTGGCAACATTTAGAAGAAGAATGTTTTACGAAGCCCGAAGTCTTAGCTTCAACCCTCTTTGTCCTTCATTCAACTAAAATGTTTCCAGAAAATTCATTTCAAATAGACCCTTACTCTGATGTTTTGGCAGTAGTATTAGCTATAGGGTTTATCGTTTAATGGTATATAATTTTTATTGAATTTTCGTAAAAAATCAATAAAGCTCAATATATCCGTTATTTTACAAGATACGAAAAAAACGTATACATTAATTATAGGGTGTCTTGAGCTACATCTTGAAAATATTTCTACAATCACAGGCTGGCCCATAAGTCGTTGGTGATACAAATTCTCTTTTTTTTTATCGAACACGCCTTATGTTATTGCATTTTTGCATTTTCCATCGAAATGTAATGCATGTTTGTAAGAAAAGAAATTCGGGACGCAGCAAGGGGGTTATGGTAAAGAATCTTCTTTATATGCTTCAAATTTGAATAGCTCAATTGCTATTAACCTATATGGTGGACCAAGAGGCCAGTTTTTCGGGAACACTTTAAGTTTACTTTCGGAAATTTTTGCACATTTTCCAAGTTATTTTGGTTAAACATGGCACCTTGTTTCTACTACATTGGTTATACTGGTAACCAAATTTGATGCCTTTTTCCTTAAAAAAACACACATATTTGCTATTAAAAAGCTTTTTATGAAAATTCATTACCATAACGCACTTGCTGAGTCCAGACTTTTGTTGTTTATTGTTTGCAAAAACTGAATGGGTTGACTAAAACAAAACCATCCAAGCAATTAATAAGGAAAAATACCTGCCATATCTATAATTTAACAGGTACATTCCCTTTGTTAATAATTTTTTTTTCTGAAAAACTTTTGTAACTTTAATGAAGCCTGTAACAATATTTTTTAAAGGCACTTGCAGCACTTACATATTATATTTTAATTTTCTAACTTCATATAAAATATAATTTTTTTCAAATAATCGCTAACTGGGACTCTAAAACCGATCTCCAAGGTTCATTTAAATTAAAAGAATTAGTTTTAATAATATATCTTACTAATAGTGTACAATTATTATGCAAATTCACTACTATAACGCATTTGCTGCGTCCCAAAATTTTTTATTTATAGTATACATTCGCGTGCTAAAATTAACGGCGTTTGAAACTTTGTCCTGGTATTAGGAAATAAATGGTCCAAGGCTGACATTACACAATTCTTAGTTGATTGTACAGCTCTATCCATAAAATTTTGTGTAAACTAGAGCAACATACTACCTGGTCCTGCACCGAGATGGCGTCCCTGTCGTATCTCTCACAACCTTGTCCAGGCTGATAACCTGCGACAACCTCCATTGTTTAGATTTTTATCTACGATTTATTTAAATATCATAGCAATACATAGTACGTAATCTGTCTTTGTCCAACATTTTAGATATTGTATTACACGTTTTTTTAAGTTGTAAATATTCGTTTCAATCACTTAGACAATTTGAGAGATATTGCGCTTAAAAAATATTTTTAAATTTTTTACTAAGAAAATTTGGCCGCTAAGATTTGACGAACGAACTCATCCAAGCCATTAGCAAAATAAGGGCAATTCCCAAATTTGGTCCAAATAAGTGAAGTATTTTTTGAGTTATCGGTTACATATATATATATATATATATATATATATATATATATATATATATATATATATATATATATATATATATATATATATATATATATATATATATATCTACTGACCATGGAAATGAGTTCCAGAGGCTCTAATTCGTGCTCATTTGAAGAAATTTTCCGAAAGTCTCACCATCGATACCTCTCTATTAGTGAATTTTCTTAATGACAATTCACTAAAATTGCACGAAAAACAAAATACACATAAATATACATCGCATTTCTATGCCTAGAACTACTCTAATAAACACTTAGATGAAAATATAAAACCTATTATGACATCCATCACAGTCAATAGAAACAGTAAGACTACAATTAATATTTAGATACATGCTCTAGTCCGTCACAACGCTCAAGAATAGGGCTCTGAGTTCTTTCCGTCAATTGCAGCATGTATGAGAGCCTTCGGTTGATCCAGCAAGTACTCTTTTATACGCTTCTTAAAATTTGTGATATTGCAGCTAGTAACCAATGAAGCAGGAAGAAGATTAAACATTCTTGGTGCAAGATAGGTATAACTTCTTTGGCCAATGTTCTTTTTAGCAAATGTTGTTCTGTACGCCACCATTCCATGCCATGTTTCATAATCGTGCTCGGTAGGTGATATATCCAACCTATTCCTGAACTGTTTAACCATTGCCGATTTAAAAAATAACTGTCTTATATCCAGTATGCCAGCCTCTTGGTACAGTCGATTACTTGGCTACATATTGTCCTGTTTAAGATTGTCTTTAAGATTTTTCTTTGGATTACTCCAAGTTCAATCAGGTTTGCCTTTCCAACATCCCCCACCCTATAATTCCGTAACCCAGATGGATTTCAACCAAGGTATGGTAAAGTATTATGAGCAGTGGCATATCTAAGATGTCCCAAATATATTTAATTTTGTACAATACACTTCGTACTTTTTTTCACCACATAATCGATCTAAAAATTCCATCTAAGGTGTCTGTCTATCAGAATTCCTAAATATCTAAGTTTTGTTTCGGCTGGTATTATCAACAAACCCTCAGGACCCTCAATAGTGACACTACTGTATTCCGGTAGCGTGGTCGCAGCACCTGAAAAAGGTATGTACTTAGTTTTTTCAAAAGTAATTTATAATAGCTTGTGATCAAAACATTTTTAATCTTTAGCAAATCTGTTTCAACAGTTTATTTCAAACAATGCCAGGAAGAGATTTCGTAAAATATTGCCGTGCTATCGGCATAGCTAATTATTATAAGTACAATTTGGAGAACCCAATCCATCACAATACAGTTTTAAACTAAGTGAATAAAGACTATAACTACTATTTGTATGTTAGTTGCCAAGCAGTTGCCAACAGCGTCCTCTAGGAAGATATACAGACAGACCCCCACTGTTGAGTCTTAAATCCCTGTGAATAAAACTGCATACCTGCCTTTATTATACTGTGAGTCGTTATGAAATATTCTTTCTAAGAAGGACACGCTGGTTATTAAGATAACAGTTCGAACAAGGGACTATATAGAACCGGGCCTACTCTATTCATCGAAACATTTTTGTTCAAATTTCTAACGATATATATACTCTCGTAAGCATCAAGCTGACACGACGGCCTGACATTTTTACTAACTTGAGATTTTCTTTATCTATATGATGATTATTATCCTAAATATGCTGAGAAATACATGATTTGTCAATAGTGCCATATCTCAGTTGCGCTAAATGTTCTTTAAATCAATGTTTCTTTCAGTTTGCCCAAAATATTTAAGTTCACAATCCTTACAATCATTTCCCGACACATCTGTGGTTTTATCTTTATCATTTGGGTTACCTAGCAAATTTTTTAATGTATTTTTTTTGTAGAAAATGTTAGCAACAAATTGGCTTTCTTAAAAATTCTATCAAAACCTCTCGTAAATCGCGGTTCAAATGGTAAACAGACAACGGTTTTGTCTGGTTTATCTTTTCTGAAAGTCGTAGATTCTGCTAACATTTTGTTTGTTTTATGTTCATTGACTGGTTTCTCCAGTAAGCAGACAAAGTAACCATTATACTTAGCTACATTTTTAATATATTCAGGTTCTCTGTTGTATCATTCTTTATTTAAGGGAAACTGTATTAATCTAGGAACTAGAAAATTTAAACTAGCTATTTTTTGTGGAAAACTATGGAGTGAGTCAATCGAAATGTAAGTGGTTTCCTTTCTGTGAATATCAAATTCTAAAGTGTCTCTAATTTAACATCGAGAGAAAGGAAACCACTACCGTGAATTACATTTAGATTGACTCACACTATAGTTTTCTACAAAAAATAGAGACTTAGGGCTAGCGAGACCACTTCAAATACTATGGGGACGACTGAAGGCTGTCCGGACCATTGAAAAACTTCGGTAGGAGCTCTGCTTGGCCTAGCCTTCAATGATTATAATGAAAATGGTAAATGAGCTCTTCAAGCCACATTGTTGGATGGTGGTCCCAAGGTATACACGGATGTCCCATTACTGAACGTGTTGTTCCATAATAACAAAAAGAAACGGGATAGCTAGAAATAAATAAGATTGCCTGAGTACAACTGAATTTGAGGCTTTTCGGTCGTGATATGCTTGCATGGTCTTCACGTAAGAACAAGGTTAATCTGCTTGATAATTTAAAAAAATATATATTTTTTGTTAGTAATGAAAGTGTACGAGAATACCGCTGCCAGCTATAACAAAACAGGAAAATCTTTAAACAGAGAAATTTATGAAAGCAATTATGTTACAATTCAAGCTAGCGTTCAACTAACATTTAACCTAACTGACTCACCTCATATGGGCGTGCTGCCTTTCCTTTTAGCCTATAAGTGCTTTCGACATTTTAATTTGCTAATACTTTCCTCGAAAAAGAGCTCCAGCAGGAGGCTGCGTGACTTATATAGATTTTTCTTATCTACTTGGACAAACGAAAAGGAGAATGAAATTTTAAGCGCTATCAACTGACACTCCTTTATGAGTCTAAGAGTTGTATTTGAAAGTTTATTGAATAAGGAAGTGGTAACTTTCATTGACCACCACCTTGATGAATCGATGTCGATGAATTTCATCGACTAACAAAACAGTGTAATGATTGACTGAGAAAAAAAGAAGCAATCATGTAGCAATGGTATGATTAAATTACTTATAATAAGTATGTAAGTAGTAAAACGTGTAAACGTTACAAACAACTCTGCTCATTAAACGGATCATCGGGGGTGATCAAACAAAGGAATGCCTACAACCGTCGGAGAGCTGCCAACACAGACTGTATGGACCGCCAAAAATCCTCAAAGATGAAGTACCAATTAGCCCAGTAGTCATCACCATAGGATCACCAACCTACCAACTCGCTAAACAGTTATCAAAATTATTAAAAGTGCATGTTGGAAACAACGAACACCACATCATCGAAATCATCAGCAGCATACAACTTACAGAAGAAGACACCCTAGTAAGCTTCGACGTGCAGCCTTTGTTCAAGAATGTACACAATGGTCCAGTTCACCAGGCGCCATCTGCTGAGTTTAAGCGGTTATCTGCTGACTGCCGATATATTTCAGCAGTTGGAGACTGATGAACGCACTGTTGACTTCAAGCACTAATTTGTTACGTTTGTTTGTCATTCCGCTTTGACATATTGGCAACAGTAGAGTTACAGCAGAAACTCAGCGGGACTAATGAACGTATTTTTTGACACAACTATTCAACTGTTCGCAATTGTTGGCGCTTGGTGAACTCGGCCATTGGAATTATTGGGAGATTAAACGGCCAAACCACAATAGATCTGTTTAGGCACTACTTAAGCACCACATACTCTGTATGGCAAGATAGATTTTCTGAAAAGAAAGACGGATTAGTTATGGTTAGCCCACTGAATCCGCTTGTGGTAAATTTTATCATGGAACACTTTTAAGACAAAGCATTACATTAAATTAAAACCCAAGGTTTGATTGCGAAAAGTGGTGACACACGTGGATGATACGTGACGATTCGTTTGTTTGGCCGCACGGTGAAGACGAGTTAAAGCATGAAATTTAAAATCTTTTAAACGTTCGTCAGTTCACGTAAACACGGGGTCAGATAAAATGAGTGGATATTTTAAAAATAATTAGAATCTGAATTACATTTTCCTGTGGAAAAATGCAATTTGTGTGCAGCGGCATTGTCATGCAATACAAAACAAAATCTTGAATTTACCTTACGACAATATTTCCTTTATCGCAAAATCTAATTCGTGTTTTTTTATTTTGCAGTTAACCTACTAGCTCTAGCAATAGGAAATGCTTTTGGATGGACTTCACCAGCTTTTCCGGTCCTCTACAACCTCATCCCAGGAAATCCTCTACCAAATACAATAACAAAAAATGAGGAATCCTTGATAGCCGCTTTATTAAGTCTGGGAGCTGCCTTTGGGCCGATCCTTGCTGGAAAATCAGCTGAGAAATTTGGAAGGAAGAAAACCTTACTAGTATTTTCACTTTGTTTCTCCGTCGCCAATATACTAATAGCCTTGACAGGCAGTATTACATGTTACTTTATCGCCAGATTTATGCTTGGGTTTGGAGTTGGAAGTGCATTCACGGTCATACCGATGTATGTAGGAGAAATAGCGGAGAATACAAACAGAGGAGTCTTGGGGTGCTTTTTGGGAGTTTTCCTGAGTGTTGGGATATTTCTATGTTACTTGATAGGTCCATTCACTAGTATCTTCATACTGAGTTTGTCTTGTGCTGTTCCGAGCATACTGTTCTTAGTGTTATTTGGGCTATTTGGTCCTGAATCTCCATATTATTTAGTTAGCATCGGCGATTCAACAGCAGCAGAAGAATCGCTGAAAAAGTTACGAAACAAATCTGAAGATGCCATCAAAAAAGAGTTATTAGATATTACAAAGAATGTAGAAGAAACCAAATTAAGTAAGGGGGGATTTAAGGAATTATTTAAGTGTAAGGCAGCTATTAGGGGGTTGAGTTTGGCTATCACAACCATGGTTTGTCAACAGCTCTCAGGAATTACAGCGGTGATTATTTTCATGCAGTCGATATTCGATTCAAGCGGTTCTAAAATTCCTGGAAACATTTCCACCGCTATCGTGGGTCTGATCCAAGTTATGATCAATATTGTAGCATCACAGTTGGTGGACAGGTTAGGTAGAAGAATTTTATTTCTCATATCATCATGTGGCTGTTTCTTGTCACTTTTAGGATTGGGTACATTTTTCTTTCTAAAGTCTAATAACTTTAACGTTGAACCACTTTTTTGGCTTCCAATTTGTAGCCTAACTGTTTATATTATTGCATATAATATTGGCTTAGGGCCTCTTCCATGGGCCATTTCTGGCGAATTGTTTCCATCACATCTAAAGCCTTTATGTTCTACCATAACTGCTTGCAGTTGTTTGATAATGGCTTTTCTTATAACAGTTTTCTTTCCCACTTTGTCTTTAGTTCTAGGAATGTCTAACTCATTCTGGATGTTTGGTATGTGCTGTGCTTTTGGCACGCTTTTCTTTACCTTTATGTTACCAGAAACTAAGGGGAAGAGCCTCGAGGAAATTCAAATTATGTTGAAATCAAAGTAACACTAAATGGGGATAACTCGAGAAAAAAGGTGATATGATTCAAACTTGATTCAGTGGTGTGACTTACAATTATTATATACGTTAATGATTGCTTTCTGTGATATAAAAAATTGCTATTTTAAGTTATAAGTTTATTTTTCTAAAATAAATACATACTTTTTTTATTTCACTTTTATTTTAAAGTAGCTTTTTGTTAAGGTGATCATTGCAATGTAAAAGCGACGTCGTCTTCTCGTCGCGTTTATATATATATATATATATATATATATATATATATATATATATATATATATATATATATATATATATATATATATATATATATAGGAAGGATAAAGGAAATATGTAAGGACACTCTAAGGCCTCAATCTGCCTACTCCTTAGAGCGGTGCATAAAGGTGGGTTGTGTTGTTGTAGCTCGATCACGGGGCCTCAATCTGCCTACTCCCCAAATCTCGCTGGAGATCGTCTCTAAAGTCTCAGTGTGTTCAACCCCAGGCCTCAGAGAGATCTGACAGTTCGTTGCAAGTGTTGTATTGTATTAATCGTTCCGTCTATCTGCTTCGTTATCAGTGAAAGTAGTCGGGTCACAGTCAATTAAGTCAGAGGCTTTGGTCAAGGTACTTGAAGGATTAAGAGGATTACCGGCATTTGTTGAGACAGATAAGGGGGAAATAAAATTGTCTATTGAATTTATTTTCTTTTTGTGTGTTTGCAATGAAGATATAATAGGTTTCCAACTAATCGGAAGGCGAAGACCATCATCTCTCTTATTTAAACAAGCAGGACGTTTTTCGATCTCGATTGCTTCGCGGATAATTCTCGTTTTGAAGTTGTAAACCGGTGCTACTGTTTTGGCATTATCAAAGTATATTTTGTGTCCTGTATGAATATGATGCATGGCCAGCGCCGATGAGGGGTCGGATTTTCTAACTGCGAGGGTATGTTCATATATGCTATTGTGGATGCGTCTATTTGTTTGTCCTTTATAAGTTAGAGGACAGTCGGAACAAGAAATATCGTAAACTCCGTGGGATTCGTTTGGAATTGTATCCTTGGGAGTTTTTGTCAGATTTGAAAGTTTTTGCTCTTGAACCTTTTTTTATTGGTGTAAATTTAAATAGTGATGGCCACTTGAATTTACTGAGAAACAAATTGTACCAGCACTATTCCCAAATCAAATGACCCCTAATCATCCAAGCGATAATATTTGGTTTCAACAAGATAGAGCTCCGCCACACTTTACGAGTCGTTTCCGTGATTATTTGAACCAAATATTTCCTGGCCGCTGGATCAGACGCAGAGAAGCAATCGAGTGGCCAGCTCGTTCTCCAGACCTGTCGCCACTGGACTTGTTTTTGTGGGGCCACTTGAAATGTCAGGTGTATAAAAAACTACCTAATGATCTGGAACAATTGCAGGAGCGGATAACTGAAGAAACTAACCAAATTACGCTAGAGATGATACAAAATTCAGTGAGACATTTTGTTGATAGATTATATCACTGCCAAGTTGTAGACGGAGCACAATTTGAACAATTACTTTAGTTTAAATTATATTACGTACTTTTATAACAGATATCTTGATTTTGCATTATGAATATTTTATTAATTATTTTGTGGTGTTATCAATTACAAAAACATGTTGATATTTCAGAACGTAGTTTTTTATCATGCATCCGAAAATGACAAATAATACAAGGTGTCCCATTAAAAATAAAAGCTGGAGTCATTTCCTGTTAAACCGTTAAACCGGAAGTGAGAAAAAGTGAATGTGTTATAAAAAAGGCTTATTTGTAAACATTCGTCATTACAAAAATCCAAAAAATTGCGACATTAGTAACAGATATATTCGACCGCTCCGGGAATTTTTACTAACCCTGTATATATATATATATATATATATATATATATATATATATATATATATATATATATATATATATATATATATATATGGTGATTCTTTAATATTGCGAAAGATTTTACGGAGCGATTCCTTGTCAAAAACTAAAGGGGGTTTTTGATATAAAAGAATTTCCAAAAACGTCCCCGTTCAGACTTCACCCCTTAAACTGTAGGGTAAATTGTGCAAGTGGTTTGGATAAGTTCATTATCCAGGAAAATCGGACCAGGTTTTCCCAAAAAAATAATTATTTTCTTTCTAAAAAAATTCATATCTCCGGAAATAACAAAGTAAGAGCAACCAAAAGTGTTTCTATTATAAAGAGTGAACTCTGTACCAACATTTAGGTCTCTAGCTTTAAAGACAAAGAAGTTATGGGCAGTTAAAGAAACAAATTTCCTCTAAATGTCAAACTCGCAATTTTAAACGTCAAAATTGGCAATGTTTAGGCAAAGAACGTGAAACAAATACGGATTGTGAAAAGAAAATGTTGCAAGAAGAGTGTTCTGCAAACCCTTAAGTTTCAGATTCAACCGTCATTGCCTTTCATTTTACTAAAATATTTACAGAAAATTCATTTCAAGTAGACCCTTTCTCTGATGCTTTGGCTGTCGCTTTAGTTAAGTTGATGCTTTCGCTGTAGGTTTAGTGAAGATTATGGTTTAATGGTCTATAATTTTTTTAGCTAAGTTTCCTAGAAGAAATTCGTTAATGCATTTTTATCGAAATATGATGCGTTTGTAAGAAAAAAAGCTGGACGCAGTAAGTGCGTTTTGGTAGCGAATTTTCGGTAAATTTGCAGTTTAGCTCCCGAACGCTTTTCAAAAAACTGTTTTCAGAAACCTACCTAGCCCCCCCCCTGGATCCACAAACCCCAAGAAAAAGTTCTTGTTCACACCCCCAAGGAAGTTACGGGACCAGGAGTGAGTAGGGGTGTATAATTTTTTTAAAGCTAATTTTCGTAGAACAAATTCGTTATGCGTTTTTTCATTTTTTATCGAAAAATGATGTGTTTGTAAGAAAAAAAATCTGGATGCAGTAAGTGCGTTTTGGTAGCGAATTTTCGGTAAATTTGCAGTTAGTTTCTGAACGCTTTTCAAAAAACTTTTTTAACGTTTTTAGAAACCTGCGTAGGGCCTCCTCTGGATCCACAAACCCCAAGAAATCTTCTTGTTCACACCCCCCAAGGAAGTTACGGGACCAGGAGTGAGTAGGGGTATCTAATTTTTTTTAGCTAATTTTCGTAGAACAAATTCGTAAATGCGTTTTTGCACTTTTTAACGAAATATGATGCGTTTGTAAGAAAAAATCTGGATGAAGTAAGTGCGTTTTGGTAGCGAATTTTCGGTAAATTTGCAATTTAGCTCCCGAACGCTTTTCAAAAAACTGTTTTCAGAAATCTGCCCAGGGCCCTCTCTGGATCCATAAACCCCAAGAAAAATTTCTTGTTCACACCACCCCAAGAAAGTTACTGGACCAGGAGTGAGTAGGGATGCTGGGCAGGGTAGGTAGTAAAAAGGAAATATGAGCAGAAAATTCGAATAAAACGGGCTTGAAAACTGTCTTTTTCACATCTTGAAGCCATATCTCCCTTAAACCCTGCCTACCCCGCACAGCACCCCTATCCTCCCAGGTGCCGTAACTTCGTTGGAGGGTAGGAACAAGACATTTTTCTTGTGGTTTACACAGCGAGGGTGGTTGTATGCACGCGACCGGGAAGGAAAATCCCCACGACGAAGCAGCGTCCCCCTCGTGTGCATACAACCACCCTCGTTGCATAAACGACAAGAATAACTTCTTGCTCATACCCCCCAAGGAAGTTACGTGACCTGCGGCAAATAGGGGTGCTGTGTGGGATAGGCAGGGTTTAGTGGGGATATGGCTCCAAATAGACAGCTTTCAAGCAGTTTTCTTCGTATTTTCTGCTCATATTTCCTTTTTACTACCTACCCCGCCCAGCACCCCTATTCACTCCCAGTCCCGTAACTTCCTTGGGGGGTGTGAACCACAAATTTTTCTTGTGGTTTGTGCATCCAGATGGAGTCCCAGTAATGTTTCTGAAAACAATTTTTTGAAAAGCATTCGGGAGATAATTTACCGAATTTTCATTATATCATTCAAATTTCAATAACTCAATTTGCTATTAACGTAATAATATTTAACGTAGTAATATTTAAGTTTAGTTTCGGAAAATTTTTGTATATTTTCAAACCATAAGTAATTTTGATAAAATATAGTACATTGTTTCTACTACATAGGCTATACCGGTAATCAGATTGATGCCTGCTCGCATTTGCTATTAAAAACATTTTTATGGAAATTCACTTCCATAAAACACTTGCTGCATCCAGACTTTTGAAAAATGTTTATATATTTTCAAACAATAAAGTTATTTCAATGAAATATGGTATATTGTTTCTACTATATAGGCAACCAAGTTTGATGCCTGCTTTCATCAAAGAAAGACATTTGCTATTAAAAATATTTTTTCACGGAGCGATTCCTTGTCAGAAACTAAAGGGGGTTTTTGATATAAAAAATTTGCAAAAACGTCCCCGTTCAGACTTCACCCCTTCAAACTGTAGGGTAAAATGAGGTTTTTATTACCGAATTTTGTTTTTTTTTTGTAAATTCGCCAATGAGGAGATCTGTGTATATATATATATATATATATATATATATATATATATATATATATATATATATATATATATATATATATATATATATATATATATATCCGACCGATAACTCAAAAAATAATAGACCAATCTTGATCAAATTTGGTGAGTACCTTCCTTTTGCAAGTGGCTTGGATAAGTTCATTACCCAGGAAAATCGGACCAGGTTTTCCCAAAAAAATTATATTTTCTTTCTAAAAAAAATTCATATCTCCGGAAATAACAAAGTAAGGGCAACCAAATTTGGTACGCGTGTTTCTATTATAAAAAGTGAACTCTGTACCAACATCTAGCTTTAAAGACAAAGAAGTTATGGGCAGTTAAAGAAACAAATTTCTTCAAAACGTCAAACTCGCAATTTTAAACGTCAAAATTGGCAATGTTTAGGCAAAGAACGTGAAACAAATACGGATTGTGAAAAGAAAATGTTGCAAGAAGAGTGTTCTGCAAACCCTTAAGTTTCAGATTCAACCGTTATTGCCTTTCATTTTACTAAAATATTTACAGAAAATTCATTTCAAATAGACCCTTTCTCTGATGCTTTGGCTGTCGGTTTAGTTAAGTTGATGCTTTCGCTGTAGGTTTAGTGAAGTTTATGGTTTAATGGTCTATAATTTTTTGTAGCTAAGTTTCCTAGAAGAAATTCGTTAATGCATTTTTATCGAAATTTGATGCCTGCTTTCAGCAAAGAAAGACATTTGCTATTAAAAATATTTTTTTAAAATTCGTTACCATAACGCACTTGCTGCGTCCAGGCTTTTTCATTTCTCAGATTTGAAGAAACAGAAAAAAATAAAACTTTAAATATAACTTAACCTTATTAAAGCCTTTCCTACTCCAAAATTCTTATTCGTTTTTCACTCACAGAAGGGGTTAAAAATTGCAACCCTTAATAAATTTTTCATTGTACATTTTTGTGGAGTTTTAAAATGGCAATTAGAAAAATGCCATTTCAGAGCCCGACTCAGTTCGAACTATTTTAGTCTCTTGCATTTTTTTCGTGAAATGAACCGTTTTGAGCAAAAAATAAATAAAATTCGTGTTATGGAATGAACAAAGTAATAACAAACGTCAGTGTCAAATTAGTTTTCACTGTCTTCTTTGCAACATTATTTTTTTAAAGATAATACCTTATCAAGAATTTTAGCTGATAATCCTCGCATGCCTACTTACTGTGTATCTGTAAAGCTAATTGACACAGGTATTGTCGTGTACAACTTATATGATCTTTAACCCATTTCTGGCGAATGGTGCGTATACGTACCATCAGTTTGTTTATTTATTTTTAACAAATACTACAACTTTAATTGAGGAATTATGAATAAAATCTACTTCTAACGCAACAAGGGCATGTAAACAATTTAAATTTTTTCTGTTTCTCCAATAGTTGTATTTTCTGTGTTCATTGGAAAATAAGGAACTTTTATCAAATAAATTTACGTGTAAACAATCAAGCAAATATATAACTTATGCTAAACTTATTGTACAGACCCCCCCCCCCCCTAGAAGCAAAAAAATACATCCTTATAAAAAAATCTCTGGACGCAGCAAGTGCGTTATGGTAGCGAATTTTCTTTAAAATATTTTTAATAGCAAATGTCTTTCTTTGATGAAAGCAGGCATCAAACTTGGTTGCCTATATAGTAGAAACAATGTACCATATTTCATTGAAATAAATTTATTGTTTGAAAATATATAAACATTTTTCAAAAGTCTAGATGCAGCAAATCTGTTATTGAAGTGAATTTCCATAAAAATGTTTTTAGTAGCAAATGTGAGCAGGCATCAATCTGATTACCGGTAAAGCCTATGTGGTAGAAACAATGTACTATATTTTAACAAAATTACTTATGGTTTGAAAATATACAAAAATTTTCCGAAAATAAACTTAACTGTTGGCAGGTTTCTGAAAACAGTTTTTTGAAAAACGTTCGGGAGCTAAACTGCAATTTTACCGAAAATTCGCTAACAAAACGCATTTACTGCGTCCAGTTTTTTTTCTTACAAACGCATCATATTTCGATAAAAAATGCAAAAATGCATTAACGAATTTGTTCTACGAAAATTAGTTAAACAAAAATTATACACCCCTACTTACTCCTGGTCCCGTAACTTCCTTGGGGAGTGTGAACAAGAAATTTTCCTTGGGGTTTGAGGATCCAGGGGGGTGGGGGCCTAGGCAGGTTTCTGAAAACAGTTTTTTGAAAAGCGTTCGGGAGCTAAACTGCAAATTTACCGAAAATTTGCTACCAAAACGCACTTACTGCGTCCAGATTTTTTTTTACAAACGCATCATATTTCGACAAAAAATGCAAAAATGCATTAACGAATTTGTTCTATGAAATTTAGCTAAAAAAAATTATGCACCCCTACTCACTCCTGGTCCCGTAACTTCCTTGGGGGGTGTGAACAAGAAATTTTTCTTGGGGTTTGTGGATTCAGGGGGGCCCTAGGCAGGTTTCTGAAAACAGTTTTTTGAAAGGAGTTCGGGAGCTAAACTGCAAATTTACCGAAAATTCGCTACCAAAACGCACCTACTGCGTCCAGTTTTTTTTTCTTACCGACGCATCATATTTCGATAAAAAATGCAAAAATGCATTAACGAATTTGTTCTACAAAAATTAGCTAAAAAAATTATGCACCCCTACTCACCCCTGGTCCCGTGACTTCCTTGGGGAGTGTGAACAAGAATTTTTTTTGGGGTTTATGGATCCAGGGGGGGCTAGGCAGGTTTCTTAAAACAGTTTTTTGAAAAGCGTTCGAGAACTAAACTGCAAATTTACCGAAAATTCGCTACCAAAACGCACTTACTGCGGCCAGATTTTGTTCTTATAAACGCATCATATTTCGATAAAAAATGCATTAATAAATTTGTTCTACGATAATTAGCTAAAAAAAATTATAGACCGTTAAACCATAAACTTCACTAACCCTACAAATAAATATCCAAAAAGCTATCAAACTTAACTAAACTGACAGCTAAAGCATCAGAGAACGGGTCTATTTGAAATGGATATTCTGTAAATATTTTAGTAAAATGAAGGGCAATGACTGTTGAATCTGTAACTGAAGGGTTTGCAGAACATTTTTCTTGAGACATTTTCTTTTCACAAACAGTATTTGTTTCACATTCTTTGCTTAAACATTGCCAATTTTGACGTTTAAAATTGCGAGTTTGACGTTTTGCGGAAACTCAAAAATTTGTTACTTTAACTGCCCATAACTTCTTTGTCTTTACAGCTAGGAACCTAAATTTTGGTACAGAGTTCACTCTTTATAATACAAATACGCGTACCAAACTGAATTTTTTTATAAAGAAAATACAAAATTTTCCGGGAAAACCTGGTCCGATTTTCCTGGCTAACGAACTTATCCAAGCCACTTGCAAAGGGAAGGTACTCTGCAAATTTTATCAAGATCGGTCTATTATTTTTTGAGTTATCGGTCGGATATATATATATATATATATATATATATATATATATATATATATATATATATATATATATATATATATATATAAACACAGATCTCCCCATAAGCGAATTTTTTTAAAAAAAATTCGCTAAAAATACTACAAACAAATAGGATAATTATCGTACATCTCGCAAAGCTTTACACTGATCTAGAGCCATCTAGCGACTGGTAGCGAAATCTGTCAGCCAGTTAGTGGGATTCGAGAAAGACTGAGAGATCGCTAGAGTCTACGGGCGGCAGCCAATGAGATAAAAGGAAATCTTCTAGAAAGGTCTCCGCCTTTCCCTTCGATCTAGAGAGTTCCGCATGTCCGCATCACTATATAAACTGACCCGCCCGCCGTTACTTGATCAGTATTTGTATGTTAGTTGAACTGTTGGTGTTTACTACTAAGTATTTTTTTAAAGAACCAATTATTATAGTTTATTAGTTTACCTTCTTATTTACGTTTGGAGAACACTGTGGCGGCCTAAATGGATATAAGAAACTGGTTTCAAAAAGGTAAGTTAAGTAATTTCTCAATTTATGTAGAAAATAAAATTTTAAATTAAATGTATCATATAATATAATGAAAATTACTTCAAAATGAGATTTACACTTTATCAAAATTATGATTTTCATTTCTTAAATGAGTCGCGTAATGTGAAATACCATTATCCAAATCAAAACTTCTTTTGTGCTCTGAAATACGAGTTTAAAAAGTTTTTCCGATATAAAATTTATCACAACTGCCGCAATTTAGTTGATAGACACCTGATTTATTTTCTCTCCTTGCTTTATTGTTCTTAATGTATTTACTGAGATTATTGTTTGTTCTGAACGCAATATTTAAATTAAAATTTGATAAAAATGATTTCAATCTATTGCTGGATTTATTAATATAGGTTAAAGCAGTGAATTTCGTATTGTCTTCAACTAACGGATAAGTATGTTTTATTGAAATTTGAATTATGTCAATTTCTATTATTTTCAGGCAGAAAACCTCTCAAACGGAAAAGGGATCAAGATGGCAGTAGTGGAAGTGGAAGCAGTGATGGTGATGAAGATGGAACTAAACTGACCGAACCATCGGATTCTGTGTCTATTATGGAACAAGAGTCTAGTAATTCTTCACCTCTAGACGTAGTTGTTCCTGGGACATCTAAAACGATTGAAGTATACGATGGCTACCATGAAAATGACATTGGTCGTTATGTTGGTCATGCCCTTAAGTTGCCATCAGAGAAAAGAAAGGATTTGCTTACAAATTCCTGGGTTCCACCATCAAATTACGATTTTGGTTCTGATGCCAGCCATTTGAAAAGAACATTTAACCGCCGTTGGTTAGATCAATATACTCCCTGGTTGGTGTACTCAAGTCGTTTGAAAGGTGCTCTATGTATGCACTGTGTCCTTTTTCCTCCTAGTATTGCTACAGTTAAAGGCGTTTTGGGGTCATTCATGGTAAGGTCATACGTGAAGTTTAAATATATACATGAAGATTGTAGAAAACACGTCGGCAGTCACAAAACTTCAACATCTGCTGCAAAAGCGTTCCTTGAAAATGTTCCAGTTGATGTACAGTCGCAAAGTGGTCACCAGAAGATGATTGAAGAAAACAAACAAATATTGTCATCAATTATTTCTTGTATCATATTTTGTGGAACTCATGATTTGCCACTTAGAGGAAAAAAATGAGATGAGGGGGTTTTCTTTGACCTTTTAAATTTGATAATCGACTGTAGTGATGTGAAGCTAAAGAATCATTTGGATACATGTCGAAAAAATGCAGTCTACACCAAAAATTTAAAATGAGATTATAAGATTATGTGGTGAAGTTGCCAAAGAAATAATTATTGAAGATTATAAACAAGCAAAAGCTTACGCTGTAATGGCCGATGAAACAGGAGATATCGCTGGAAAAGAACAGCTTTCTATCGGATTACGGTTTTATGATGAGAATCAAGAAAAAATCAGAGAGGAATTTGTAGGCTATGTTTTTTAGTTTATCAGAATCTTTCAGCAGAGAATTGTGTTGGATTTGACGGATGTTCTACGATGGCTGGAAAAGAAGGTGGTGTGCAGGCCATTTTGAAGAAAAAGTACAATAAATCTTTATTTTTCCATTGCTCAAGCCACAAACTAATTTTTCGGTCAATGATGCTAGTAAACTACCGGAAATAAGAAACTTAATTGCAACAGTTAAGGATACAATATCCTTCTTTCGTGAGTCGCCATCCCGCAGGAATTCGGCTCCTAATCTATCAAGGCTCAGTGAGACCAGATGGTCTGAAAAATACAAGAGCATTAGAAAGTTTTCAGGCAGCTTCCATGAAATCGTCAATGCGCTAGAACATCTCTCGGTCGAAGGAAACTATGCTACAAGAAAATTTGCCTATCAATTGCACTGTGCAGTTACTAAACCAATTTTCATCGTAGGTTTAGTCTTGATTGCAAAGTACTCTGCGATTTTGGAACCCGTTGTGAACGTTCTACAAAGTAAAAATATGGATTTGATTATGGTGAGGAAACATATTGGTGCAATCCTTGATGTCATCAAGAAGGATCGACAAGAAATTGAACATGTTTCTGATGAATTACTTGAAAAATCACATGATATCGCGGAGAAAGTCGGCGTTGAGATAACAGTCCTACGAATTGTTCAAAAGCAAATACACATAAGTAATCCGCCATCTGAAACTGCGACTGAATATTGGAGACGGTCGTTGATCATTCCTTGTCTTGACTCTTTAACTTTATCATTGAATGTTAGATTCTCACACGAAAATACACCTGCTTTTGCCTTATCCCATCTTCATCCTTCATACATGCTAAAAATTACTTCAAAAGATTTGGAGAAAAATGCAAAACCTGCCATGGAGTTTTATGAGTTGGGTGATATCTCTGCAGAATTAGATTTGTGGTATAATCTGTGGAAAAAGAAGGATTTAGCAGGAGACAAATTAAAGGATATTGAAGTGGCTGCACTTTTGGAGGAGGCTAATATTTTTCCCTGAAACAAGGCATGCACCCCTCATTTTAAGTGCTTTTCCATCAACAACGGCTACTGTTGAACGATCTTTCAGTACCCTTCGAAGGGTAAAGACCTGACTGAGAAGTACAATGAGAGAAGACAGACTGACTGAGTTGTTTGATGAGCGTCCATCGGAAATTCTTCAAGGAAAATCAGGACTGGATTGAAACGAGAGTTTTGAACAAGTTTTGTACAAATCCAAGAAAAATTATACTACTATAAGACATGTAAGTAGAATAATTTTTTTCAAGCAAATAATTGTAATAATTTAGTTGATAAAGCACTGCTACAATTATACATAATTTTCTTAACATTTTGGTTTCATTCACATTTTCCGCGATAAGATGTTACAACCTGAACGACCATGGCTTGCCCCCCCCCCCCCAGTTTTGATCCTGGGTACGCCCTTGACTATAAGAGTAGGTATTGCGACACTTGGGACAGACAGTGACGTCACAGGTAGTGGGGGTAGGAGTGGGGGTATAGCCCCACCCCTAGCCCCACCCCTTGTGTCCACGCCCCAAGATGGCGCCCAGCCACGCCCCGGCGCCCAGCCACGCCCCGGCGCCCAGCCACGCCCCGGCGCCCAGCCACGCCCCGGCGTCCAGCCACGTCCCCAAGATGGCGTCCAAAATGGCTTCCAATGTATTCTAAGGTCATTGACATGTCTAGGAAACTTTGGCCAGACAGTGACGTCACTGTCTGGCCAGACAGTCACATTCCAAAGTGTCTAACCTATTACTTCAAATTATTATATTTTGAAAAAAACCATTTGGTGCAGGTGAGTTTCGAACCCGGGGCATTCAGATGGGAGGCAACGATGCTACCCGTTGAGCTAAGCAGACGCTTGTTAATTTATTGTTTTAGGCTGGTATATATATACGACTTTTAATTACAAACAAACCATACATGTAACATAATTAAAGTTTTTGTTATTATTAGACAAATGGATGATTTACAAAATAATGTTTAATATTAGAGGCTGAACCAAAACGGAGGAACCAAAATGGCGGAATAAAAATGGCGGAATGAAAGATGGCGGTCTAACCTCTGATACCTTAAGCTGACATCCCTGACATTATAAAAATGGCGGCTTTCGTTCTTAAAGATGGTGCCTTTCGCTGATAAAGAATGGCGGCTTTCGTTCTTAAAGATGGTGACTTTTGCTGATAAAGATGGTTGAAGACTCCATTATTTAAAGTTACGTCACCCCAACCTTTAGAGCCGACAAATGAGAGTGAGGTTGATAAGCGAGAATAATGGTATTGGTCGAAGACTCCATGATTGAAAGTCACGCCCCCCATTAAAACAAACCATTCATAAAGCTTTTGTTATTAGACATAAGACATAATAATTAATATGTTTAATATTAGACAGACTATTAGATTTCGCATAGAAATTAGCCGAACGCCACAATTGTTATATGGGTAGGTTCTAAAAATAAAACACAGAGGTCGTTGGCAAACAAAAGAAGGAAGTTCAGAAACAAAACTAATGTGGTTGGAAATAAATATTAATAAATACAGCTTCAAACGATAGTGGTATCAACATCTATAAATTGTTCACTACACACTGTTAAACTCATTCAAAATTTAGTTATCGTAGAGGTAAGACGTGCTTCAGTTAACTCTAACGTATCCAAGTGCTCAGTAGTGTGTTTAAAATGGCTACATTAAATGATGTGTGCTACCAGCAAATTAAAGACAACTTCTGGTATGGTTTATTTGGAGACTTTCAATTAATTATTGATAAAAACACTGGTTATTTTAATGCGACTAAGCTGTGTAAAGATGGTGAGAAAAGATTCAGACATTGGTTGGAAAATAAGAAAACTAAAGAGTTGATTACCTATTACAACGGTCAGGCGAAGAAACATTTAGGTAGCCAGAATACCGATTACCTAAATATTTCAACCGAAGGTGTCCACTTAGAGTCACATCTAGGGGGCCGGAATTCCGGCCCCCTAGATGTGCTGGAAGCAACATCTCAACTAACACCTACAACCGCTACATACTTGGTGGACTTTGGTGGAACACAGACTGAAAACAACTTGATATCTGGTACATATGTCTGTAAAGATTTGATATTAAATTTGGCTTGTTGGATATCCAATAGTTTCTATGAAAAGTGCAACCAAATTATTTTTGATTTTTTCGTAAGTGAATTTAATCAAAAATACAAGGATAACCTCAAAGAAATTGAAGTGAAATTAATGGAGATAGATGATGAAGTGCAGCGTATGCGAGAAACAAATGCTAAAATCACAGAACATTTAGAAGATATATCTCCAAAACCAAGCAACCCTGGAAAACTTTGTGTTTTTGGTTTGCTTTCAAGAAATGAGAAGGATACTACCTATCCATATCATGCTGTAAGGACTCAGAAGAAAAGTTTTAAAAGAGCTGTCAAGAACTTTAAAAATAAACACCCTGATTCCGAAGTAGTTTTAAACATGTTGTATGATCCAAATTCTGTAAATCTCTTTAACAGAATAAAGACCGAAGTCGAATACCTCAAGGCGAAGAGAAACGATCTACAGATAGCAGATGTACCTCAGGAGAAGTTTATTCAGGATATTATTGATTTACGACATAAATTGTAATTGTTCACTTAGCTTAATTGTATGTAACCAGATGAACAAATAAAATAACATTATTTTAATAAAGACTTTTATTTTATTCTAAGTACATTAATACATTAAATATATAAGCTTATTTAACATCATCTGAATTTATCCAAGAATTCTGAGATTTATCAAAACCCAGCCATTTTACATAGAGCTGCTTGCCTTTCTTCCTCAAGATGCGTTCAACCAGATAGATGTCTGTTTGTTTAGTCGTTTGTAGTTCTTCCTCTCAACAGTTTTGCGTCTCATGGCGATGTTGGATTTAAAAGTATCCACTTATCATGTAAATCTTTTAGTTTACCGTCTATTTCTCCCAGCTTATTCTTTAGCTTATTACTCTTTAACACATCAACATCTTTTAAAACTTGAGCAGTTATGTTCTTAGCTAAAATTTTCAATTTATTTTCAAATTCGTTTTTTAAATCTTCCAACTCAGGCTTGTGTACAGCTTCAAGTAGTATGGCAATGATTCTTTGTGTTACCTCATCTTTGTTCTTCTGATAGTCGTCTATCCATACATCAACAAATTTTTTATTTACACCATCTGTTGCATCGACTGGATCAGCTATGTTACACAATCTATGACTTTGCAAATCAAAATCACCACTATCAGTTCTTGGGAAAATCTCTCTTTCAATAATTTTAAACTTAGAACTTTTATTGGATTGGGAACGTCCGAACTTATCGATAGACATTTTTATACTAAGCATTAAGGTAGGTGTCTGTGATATATGTAGGTATACTAGGCGATAACACCAACCTCCTTCAGTTCTTCAATGATTGACTGAATTTCATTGTTATGAGCATTATTACCAGCAGCCTGGGAAGCTACTAAAAGTCTAAGTCTATCAACCAGCTCATTTATGTCATCCCAATAGACATATTCTATTTGTTTGTTATTTTGTAGCATATAGTTGTTAGTGTTGCTGCTTACATTCTGAGCTCTAGGTTCAGTTTTTTGTTCTGCGTTATGATGTGTGTCGTAACCAAAACCTTGAGGAGTTGAGGATCTACGACCTCGTGGATTTATCACCGGTTTTATTAGAGTCAGATACTTTTCCGAGGAACAACCCTTGGTTCGTGCGTTGGGATCGTAGTTCATTTTATGCACACTAGTTGCTTCTAGAATATCTCTATAGTGTTGAAGATCGTCATAGGTATACCCTCTAGGTGTTTTCATAAATATCAATTCTAGCAGACCTTGTGTTTGCGGATATCTCCTTTGACCTAGTCGAATGTCATTATCAGTAAAATCCAAGTGTTTATTGCCAAGACTCCAGCTACCGGTATCTTTAGCGTAGCGAGCACCATACGTTTGATCAATGGTAGCGAGCCTTGGTGGTTCAGTAAAATACTTGTCTACATAATATCGAACTCGTTCAGGATATTGCTCCAAAAATTCTTGATATGCAGGGTTGGATGTGACAGTTTGTAGGTCTGCCTCAAGCTCTTCAAATGTTGGGATATCCTCATCGGAACTTGTCTCCTCAGCCTCTTCCCTAGGTTCAGCTTCAAAAACTTCATGGTCTTTAAGGAACTGTACTTGGGGTTTCGTTTCTGGTACCGCTTCTTCTTTGATTTGTTCAGCCTTTGGTTGTTGCTGGGGCTGCTGCTGCTGCTGTGCTGCTGTGTTTTTAGATATTTCACTTAGGGGCTCAACAAGTGGTTTATATAAACGTTGCAGAGCATCATCATTCTCGGCTCTGTTAAGTTTAAGCATTAAATGTTTTTTTCGAATATTGTCAGCAAGTTGTAAAATCCTTTTCTTAACTTTTCGCTCTTCCTTACCCAACACTTCCATTGTGCTACAACTGGTCGGTATTACCAGCTGGTCTAATAATTTGTTTGAGCGATACAGGTTGTGTGGTGGTTTAACATATACTGACTCCTTCATGGTACATGCCTTCTTATTTATCACGATGTCTGGCTGTCTTGTTAGACAGCTGTGTTAGACAGCTGTGTTAGACAGCTGTGTTAGACAGCTGTGTTAGACAGCTGTGTTAGACAGCTGTGTTAGACAGCTGTGTTAGACAGCTGTGTTAGACAGCTGTGTTAGACAGCTGTGTTAGACAGCTGTGTTAGACAGCTGTGTTAGACAGCTGTGTTAGACAGCTGTGTTAGACAGCTGTATGACAGCTGTATGACAGCTGTATTAGACACCTGTATGACATCTGTGTTAGACACCTGTGTTAGACAGCTGACTGTCCTGTCTATCATCGTTTGTTAGAATAATATATATCTATCGAATCCTTTTCTATATCGACCTTTGTGTACATCGTTTTCCTTCACAATCACCAACACACCATACTTATTATCTTTCCAGCATTGGTGGCAGATAGTTTTAAATTGTTTAAAGTCCATATCGGTGGTCACATGATCGTCGTACACATGTTTTAAATTGGTTTCATCTTGCTTGAATAACACAATAACATTGGTGTTGTCACGTACCAGATGTTTGGGTATTCGTGTATATGTTTGACAGAGATAGAATGAATCAATATTCTTATGTCTGCCCATACTGAAGTATGCTCTTATTTTATCTTGTTTGTCACAAGCTACATCATCAAATATAAACACAGAGTTGTCCTTGGCATCTGCCGGATCTAATATTTCATCGTTTTCTCTATAAGGATAGTAACCAACGCCTTTTGTTGCATTCATCACCTCCTTTAACATCTTGTATTTCGGTTGATACAGAGACTTTGAATACACATACACGTTATCAAATTTTAAACCGTTTGCTTCAAACAACAAACTCAGCATGACATTAGTTTTACCACACCCACTGGGACCACATATGATACAGCGAACGGTGTTTGGAAAGAGAGGACCATGCCTCAGTTGTTGTTGAGCTGTGTCCGTAACAACATCGTCTATATTTGTAATGGGTAAGGCAGAAGCGTGTTTGCTGGTACGCATCTTAACTTAAACTAAACTATATTTTATTTGGGTGTGTATATATATGAATGCAAGTGAGACACCCAGTCAGTATGCATGTTGGTGTCACAGAGTGAGGGCTGTTATTAACAAAGACAGATACAGGTTTTGCTGAAACGTTGCGGGGCGTTACAAACACCATGAAAGTTAACAGAAAACTTGATGAGGGGTTTTATGTAATCAACTCGAAGCCAAAGAAGAAGGTTCCCTTTAAAAACATACTAAGTCTGATTGAGGAAGTTATAAAAGATAGAAATCTTATTCCAACAGCGAACGCCGTATTTGATATAGCTCATACAATCGTTAGAAACATTGGTGGACGTAAGAATGTGCAGAAACCTCGAGTTATTCCAATACCTAAAAGTGGAGGCTTCCTTCCGCTGTTGCCTCTGATATTTGGTGGGCTGTCAGCACTAGGAGCTCTGGGTGGTGGTGCTGCAGGTATTGCCAAAGCCGTGAACGATGCCAAGTCTGCGAAACAGAAACTAGAGGAGGAAGAACGGCACAACAAAACAATGGAAGCCATCGCGATGGGTAGGAGAGGGAGTGGCTTGAAATTTAATCCAAAATGCAAGAGACTGGGCAAAGGCATGTATCTCAAGAAACAGCGCTCCGGTTATGGGTTGTATCTGCAGAAACCAAAAAACGAGTAAGATGTTTACCAGCAAGACCTCTAACAAATGAAGACCTTATGAAATTTGCTGGTAAAATGAAAATTCCATATTTTAGAGGTGTATACATGCGAGATACTTTGCCATCGAATGGGCCACGCAAGAATGAATCACTTATCATGAATTTGCAAACAAACAAGGAACCTGGCAGTCATTGGGTTGCAGTTAAGAAACGTGGTGACACAGCCGTGTACTTTGACTCATATGGAAACTTGAAGCCACCAGTTGAGCTGCAGCGTTACCTTAAAGACTCTACTCTAATGTACAATCATGATGTGTATCAGAAATATAATACTTATAATTGTGGTCACTTATGTTTAAAATTTTTAAATAAAAGCCTTAAACAGTAGCCTGTGTGTATCAGTCATGGCGCACACCTTTGTGTTGAAAGACCGCAGCTCCCATCTGTCGTCAGACTACCATCCACCAATTGTTTTGGATGGTAATTATGCTGTTGCCTTGATAGGCTTTCACACCTACAACAACATACCCAACATCTATGAAGGTAAAAACAAATTTCATGTAAAAGAAGGAACCGGTTGGCGAACCATCACGATACCCACCGGTGCTTATGAAATAACACACTTGGAAGAGTTACTTCAAAATGAACTTGTTGGTGCTACAGCAACACACGAACAAAAGCAACAGGCTCTGATTCTGAGACCTAATCCGAACACCATCAAATGTAGACTAAAGTGTTATACAAATGTCAGTTTTGAATTTGATGGTTCGATTGGGCGAATGTTGGGCTTTTCAAAACAAGTTCTTCAGCCGGACACCTTTTATGAATCTGATTTACCTGTTGATATAGTGGATGTTAGACAGATTCGCATCGAAACCAATATTGTGTCTGGTTCCTATTATAACGGACAACCCTCACATACGCTGTATGAGTTTGCTCCGATGGTTGATCCTGGCTACGCAATCGACATAGAACCTAAAAATTTAATTTACTTGCCGGTGAACAAGCAAGAGATTTCCAATATAAGCATCGACATCGTCGACCAAGATTCAGTTCCTGTCAACTTTCAAGGTGAAGAGGTGTCTGTTCGCTTAAAACTTATAAAAGTTGCTTAGTATGTTGGTCTTCAAGGATATAAAAGCAAGTGCATCTACCACATCAAATTCAGTTGAGTCAGACACGTCAAAGGGTACGCTTCGTCCCGATAATATTGAGTTCCTGCAAAGCCTGGGTTATCATGTCGTCAAAACTAGAAATATTCAAAGAACCCGTGTTTGATGATGGCATCGATCGAGAAGAGCTGCGTTCTTACTATTCACCAACTAAATCGTTTGGTAACAGCGATGAAATTGAAATAGCCATCAACCAACAAGATGCGTTCGTATGTCTGGCCGAGTCAGCTCTAATAATCGAAGGTGCTCTGGAACCTGTAGCAATCCAAAATGCCACTGGTGCTTGTTATCTGTCAAATAATGGAGGAGCAGCTCTGTTTGAATCAATGACCTATGAGTTAAATAACAAGGAAGTGGAACGAGTGCGAGACCCATACACCACAACCATCATCAAAAGTCTGCTATCGTTCAGTAAGAATGAAGCCCAATCTCTTAGCAACGCCGGTCTGAATGTGTCGTCGGAGCACATCACCTTAAATGATAACAAGTTTCACATGCTCATACCTGTCTGGTTCCTCTTCAGTTTCTTTCATCATTTCAAAGGAGTTCTCTGTGGCAAACATACTTTCCGCTTTACAAGAAGTCGAAACGATTCCAACGGCTATTACAGCACAGGTACGGCACGAGCAAAAATTACCGTAACCAATATGTTTTTAAAGGTAAAACATGTATTTCCCAATGATAAAATGAAATTGGAACTGATGGATAAAATAGCCAAAGACACCTCTATATTTCTCGCATACCGCAAATGGGACATATATGAGTTACCAGCACTTAGAGATATCAACAGAGATGTGTGGGCTGTTAAAACTGCAACCAACTTGGAAAGACCTCGATATGTGATTATAGCATTTCAAACAGATCGTAAGGATAACGTGAAGAAGAGGTCAGACTATTTCGATAACATTGGTATGTTGGACCTCAGAGTGTTTCTAAATTCAGAATGCTACCCTTATGAATCTATGAATATGGATTTTGAGAAATCGAAATATGCAGAAGCCTATAACATGTATACAGATTTTCAAAAAAACTTCTGTTATAAAAACATGTCGGAGCCTATCTTGAATTATGACGAGTTTAAAGACAGAGCTCTATTTGTGATTGACTGTCAGCACCAGAACGAGTCAATCAAGTCTTCAACGGTGGACATTAAGGTGGAGTTCATGAGTCACGCCAACTTCCCAAAAAATACTCGTGTTTATTGTTTGGTTATTCATGACAGTGTAATGGAATATAAACCTCTAACGGGTATCGTTAGAGCCATTAGGTAATAATAGTATGTCATTTATGTATGTCATTTATGTATCAATATGTACAACTTAATTAATCCTAATAAATTTTTATTGTATGTAAATCAGTTGTTTTATTTTTATTTTGTTGCATTTTTATTAACCCCTTTCTGTAAGGTTAACAACTGTAAAAAACGTTGTTTATCCTTTGTAAGACCCCCTCTCTCTTACATCAGTTTGTTTCCTCAATACAAGAGAGAGAGACACTTGTTCAGTATGTGTTAAGTCGTGAAACAAGGATGACGTGTCTTGCTGTATGTAAGTACACTCTTCTTATTATGTCTGTTTGTATTCAAATAACAAATACAAACATAACCTTACTAACAATTGGATGGCAGGGTAATCAGCCTGTACAAGAGAGTGTGTGTTGGTTTTAGGTGTTAATACAGCTTGTTCTAACTTACTTAAATATTATATTTCTTCTGTTCAACAAGACGATTATTTTGATGTGTCACACATGTATGTAGCTCTAAGAATAGCTATACCGGAAGTGTCTACCGGAAGTAACATTTTTATTGAATATGCTTATAGAGTTTGCTTTGCTGAACAGCGTGTATGTATTGGTTCTATCGTACATCTCACGGATCTTCCGCGATAAGGGTTTGAAGTTTTTTATCTCAGTTTCTTGTAGAGCTTGTTACGAAACATACATTTTTGAAGATAGTTCCTTTCTATCACTTTCCATTGAAAAGATATAACGATTTAAAGTTTAGACCGGAAGTGGCCATTTTATTGTATATTCCACTTTGATTTGGCCTCCTTAACACCGTGCATGTATTGGTTCTATCGTACATCTCACGGATCTTCCGCGATAAGGGTTTGAAGTTTTTTATCTCAGTTTCTTGTAGACCTTGTTACGAAACATACATTTTTAAAGTCGGTTCCTTTCTATCACTTTCCGTTGAAAAGATACAAGGATTTAAAGTTTAGACCGGAAGTGGCCATTTTATTGTATATTCCAATTTGATTTGGCCTCCTTAACACCGTGCATGTGTTGGTTCCATCGTACATCTCACGGATCTTCCGCGATAAGGGTTTAAAGTTTTTTATCTCAGTTTCTTGTAGACCTTGTTACGAAACATACATTTTTGAAGTCGGTTCCTTTCTATCACTTTCCGTTGAAAAGATATAACGATTTAAAGTTTAGACCGGAAGTGGCCATTTTATTGTATATTCCAATTTGATTTGGCCTCCTTAACACCGTGCATGTGTTGGTTCCATCGTACATCTCACGGATCTTCCGCGATAAGGGTTTAAAGTTTTTTATCTCAGTTTCTTGTAGACCTTGTTACGAAACATACATTTTTGAAGTCGGTTCCTTTCTATCACTTTCCGTTGAAAAGATATAACGATTTAAAGTTTAGACCGGAAGTGGCCATTTTATTGTATATTCCAATTTGATTTGGCCTCCTTAACACCGTGCATGTATTGGTTCCTGCGTACGTCTCACGGATCTTCCGCGATAAGGGTTTTAAGTTTTTTATCTCATTTTAGTCGCCATTTTTTAATTCTGCTTACTTAGACGAGTAACATGACACTAAACACGTGGAGAAAGGAATTGAACCTGTAACCAACCATTGTTTCTAAGCTTAAGAGTTGAACCTGTTGTTCATTTTGTTTCTGAGCTTCTTTTGTTTTGCCAGCGACCTCTAGTCTCTACGATATTTGGTTATGTCTAATAACAAAAAGCTTTATGAATGGTTTGTTTTAATGGGGGGCGTAACTTTCAATCATGGAGTCTTCGACCAATACCATTATTCTCGCTTATCAACCTCACTCTCATTTGTCGGCTCTAAAGGTTGGGGTGACGTAACTTTAAATAATGGAGTCTTCAACCATCTTTATCAGCAAAAGGCACCATCTTTAAGAACGAAAGCCGCCATTCTTTATCAGCGAAAGGCACCATCTTTAAGAACGAAAGCCGCCATTTTTATAATGTCAGCTTAAGGTATCACAGGCTTCCATCTTTCATTCCGCCATTTTTATTCCGCCATTTTGGTTCCTCCGTTTTGGTTCAGCCTCTAATATTAAACATTATTTTGTAAATCATCCATTTGTCTAATAATAACAAAAACTTTAATTATGTTACATGTATGGTTTGTTTGTAATTAAAAGTCGTATATATATACCAGCCTAAAACAATAAATTAACAAGCGTCTGCTTAGCTCAACGGGTAGCATCGTTGCCTCCCATCTGAATGCCCCGGGTTCGAAACTCACCTGCACCAAATGGTTTTTTTCAAAATATAATAATTTGAAGTAATAGGTTAGACACTTTGGAATGTGACTGTCTGGCCAGACAGTGACGTCACTGTCTGGCCAAAGTTTCCTAGACATGTCAATGACCTTAGAATACATTGGAAGCCATCTTGGACGCCATCTTGGGGGCGTGGCTGGACGCCGGGGCGTGGCTGGGCGCCGGGGCGTGGCTGGGCGCCGGGGCGTGGACACAAGGGGTGGGGCTAGGGGTGGGGCTAGGGGTGGGGCTATACCCCCACTCCTACCCCCACTACCTGTGACGTCACTGTCTGTCCCAAGTGTCGCAATACCTACTTATAAGTAATATCAATAATTAACACATGCATTCCTAGTTTCAGTTTGTTACAAAAAACATGCTACAAAGATAATGGTGCGTGAACGCACCATTGGCCAGATAGATGAAGTGTAATTTCAGGAAGTGTTGCCAGTCCACCCATCTGAGACACAGTAAACGAAACTATCCTTCCAGGAACTTTATAGCAGTATAATACATTGTTGGCGGGTTGTGCCATTTTACTTTCTATGCATATTTAGTTCTGCTTGATTTACGGTAGTGGTTAGTTGTGATTTTCTCAGAATGTTCTCACAATGTGAGAACATTCTTTTTTTCAGAATATTTGTTTCGGAATGTTCTAATAACATTTATGGAATTTCAAACTTCAATCTTGAATATTCTGAGTACATTCATTCAATCACATCCTAAGAAAATTCCTCGTCAATATACTGAGAATATTTGAATAGATTATTATTCCGAATGTTCGCTTAGAATGTGCTTGAGATGTCCTTATAATATTATATAACTTTCAAATTTAATGAAAAAGATAGATGACGATTGCGGTATAGTGGTGAGAATAAAAATAGTAACTATTTTGCATGTTTGATTCTGTTACCTGTCTATGGTAAACACACTGTATACTTATGCAATCCATTTAGGCATATAGCGCATGTCCGTGCCGACGGGAAGGGAATATGGCAAATGGCAAGATGGCCGCTAGAAGTCTATACGTAAATGAAAATTAAAGTCAAAATGAACGGTCTGTGGTCAACGTTGTATAAAGTTTTATTCTAACATAATTCATTAAAAATAATAATCTGTCGTGAACAGTGTGTAATTGCAAACATAGTAGAGTACAGAAGCAATTAAAACATGGTGTCAGGTTATCTAACACGCATCCAGTAAAGAAACAATTTTTAAAGCATCTCATGTAGTTGACACTGACGATGGGTTCGCCAATTTTGCTTGAGACTGGATCACCTTACGAATTAGGTACACCTACATTTTATAATATATAATTAAAAATTATGTTATGTTCAATAGTACCTAAGTCATGCAATATAAACCATCACCACCGATTTATGTGGATGGACTGATTGACTGGAAAAGTGCAAGAATACTGCAAATCTATATAATTGTCTAAGAAACATATCAGGCTTTTTACTCATGTGGAATGCTGTAAGAAGTATCACTATAAAGTGCAGAAAATATGGACCTGAACATATGGTGGGAAGATGAATGTACAATAAAACTTGCAATTGATCAGATACGGAATCACTTTGCCAAAGTATGCCTTTACAACCAGACTATCCATGCTGTTAGTGACAAGCATCGGGATATGGAAATAGCTTTAGAAGTAAAAATCAAGTCCTCGTGAGCAGAGCAGAAAACAACAATACAACGGAACGATCAAAAGGTCTGATCGATGACTTTCAGTTGTAGTTTTGTGTAAATGCAAGTGAGTGTGATTTTGTGGCATGTTCTGTCCAATTAAGTTGTATTCTATAAAGGTGTAAGTACTATTGTGTAATGCAATTCCTTTAATGTCAAACTGAAAGCCTGTAGGATCAATAGTCTAGCCAAATTTCAAGTTACTTCCGTGGGGTAACCGCGATTATTCATCTCGGAAACTTTGTATTTGGCTATTACATTTTCTGGCAACTCCAAGAACTGTATCTTTATTTATTTGATTTTTATGTTATTGAAATTTTGATTGTTCTATTAATATTTTATTCAGAGATTTCTTTGTATTTATTATAAGTACATACTTAATCTGAATAAATGTGCAATACTCGAATTGTTGACTTATGTATCTGAACTTGAGTTAACAGGTGTGTGTAGCCACTGGAACGATATGGTAACCTACACAAGGGTGAGTGGTTGAAGTTCTAATTCTAGCCTGTTGGGCATGCTTATACGAAAATATATAAGAGGCCAGTTAAATGGTGGAAAATCAGTAAATTTTGAAGATAAATCCAATATTTCATATCTTTGCATTTTCATAATTTCTGTATGATTCAACAAATATATACAGGGTGTTTCGCATAAGAACCAAGACAGGGCAGGGACATGTAGGTAAACGTAAAATATGGTGATTTAACGCAACTTACCCCTATATTAAGTTGCACCCCTGAGAAATTATAGGTCTTCAAAGTGGGGTTTCAAATTTCGAAAAAAATCAATATCTGTAATACTTTTAACTAAGAAAAAACAAATTTAGTACCTGTTTTGAGTATACCAAGAGTTAATCAATGGTAAGTAGAGTTCAATTAATGCATTTGAAAGGGTTGATTAGAGGCGATGCACCCTTAAAATGTCACAATTTTTTAACAGATTGATGGATTTAAGAAAATATTTCATTTTATGAGGAATTTAAGTCTAAAAGTTTGTTACTCCTGCTACTTTCAAAAAACTGTGTTGTTTTCAAGAAAAACACGAATAAGTAAAGAAACATATTTTATCAATCTTACTAATAATCATCGAAAATTAAATATTTGCCAATAAACTTATGTATAGGTCAAATTTGACAATCAGAAAAAAAGTGTGAATAAGTATAATTTATTAGAAACAGACAACTCAAACTAAGGAAATAAAAAAATTGCCATCGATAAGTTATAGAAATTCTTTAACATGATAATTTCACAGGCATCTATTGAATTTTTGATGATTTTAAGTAACATTGATAATATGTGTCTTTAGTTATTCGGGTTTTACTTTAAAACGACAAAAGTTTTTTGAAAAATAACAAGAGTAAAAATTTTTTATAATTTACTTCGCCATAAAATAAAATAATAATTTTTTAGATCCGCCAACAGGTTAAAAAATTCTCTCACATTTTATGGGTGCATCACCACTATTCAACCCTTTGCAGTGCTTTAATTGAACTCTACTCACCAACGATTAATGCTCTTGGTACACCCAAAACGTGTACCAAATTTGGTTTTTCTAGGATGAAGTATTACAGAGATATTGACTTTTTTTCGAAATTTAAAACCCCACTTTGAAGGCCTCTATAACTTCTCAGGGATGCACCTTAGTATAGGGGTAAGTTAAATTACCATATTTTAGTTTCCCCTACCTGCTCCTGATCTCTCTCGTTTCTTATGCGGAACACCCTGTATATCTTTTTAAAAACCCAATCAGTATATATATATGAACATTTTGAGAAGATTCATTGAATGTTCGTGGAACACTTTGAGAAGATACTGGGTGCTCCTAAGAATATTATAAATAACATTCTAAGTACCTTATTAGGACAGAATCTAGAACCTCGGTGGTTCAGGAGTAAGAACGTGTGCCTCTGAACCGAAGGGTACTGGGTTCGATCCCAGGGTACTCATTTTACTTTTTCAGTACAAACTGTAATATTAACATCAACCGAGGTTCTGGCATTGTATTTGAGCAAGTTGAATGTCTGCACGATCCGCCCTTCGGAGGGGGCGTAAAGCCGTCGGTCCCGTGTACATACGATGTTGGGCACGTTAAAGATCCTTACCCTCCTTACAGAAAGGCAGGGGTTCGGCAAAATTTCCAGGATAGTGAGGTGAAACTGCTCCCTGGCGTCGGTGATTGGCCATAGTCGCGGAAATAGGCCGACGTTAAAGAAACAAAACACGCACAGGACAGAATCTGTCGCATTCTCATGTTCATAGAATGTTCTATGAATATATATATATATATATATATATATATATATATATATATATATATATATATATATATATATATTTATATATATATATATATATATATCTATATATATATATATATATATATATATATATATATATATATATATATATGTATATATATATATATATATATATATATATATATATATATATATATATATATATATATATATATATATATATATAATGTTATCATTAAATCTTCCAAATAAAAGTTAATTCAACTTTGTGAAAGCTATTAATATTAAGCTGACGAATTTATCCATTTAATAGGTTGTCATTAAACATTTCAACTTAGAGATCACACAAACGAAATCATAAAGTGTCTCCGTTAATATAGATCAATATTTGCGGAATTACGTTCTAACGCAGATAAGGGGAGAAACAATTAAATTTCGTCGCGTTTATAATACTCTAATTGCTGATAAGTTTCTGCGCAAGAGTTATAAAAACTACATCTTATTCTATTCATAGGATGTTTCACGAGTTTCTAGTATTAAATTTCTAGTTTAATTACTGGCAGATCCAGAATTACTTTTACATTAATTTCGTTGATACTAGTTAATTTTATCAGAGATATGATTATCAATATCTTCCGGAACTGCAACTGGTATCTGTATTTTTCTGCAGCATCAGGTAAGAAAACAGACTTGTAGTAGCAAGTGCATTATGGTAGCGAATTTTCATTAAAACCTTTCAAATCCTAAAAAATTAAAGCTTTTTCACAAAAAACTTTGCATCTGCAAAAATAGGTGTTTGTGAGTCTAAAACAAATTCACTAATGAGGGGATCGCGACATTTGAATTTTAAATTAACTACAGCTAGTAAAACATCCAGACAGCACAGACACATTCTGAGAATATGCCAGGAATGTTTCAGAATATTCAGATATCCCCAGAACATTCTCACAAGGTACAATATATATTAATAGAACATTCTATGAACATGAGAATGGGACAGATTCTCTCATCCTGATAAGTTTCTTAGAATGTTATTTATAATATTCTTAGGAGCTCCCAATATCTTCTGAAAATATTCCACGAACATTCAATAAATCTTCTCATAATGTACATACATATACTCATGGGTACATTGCGTTTTTTAAAAAGACATACGGGGTGTTTCGCATAAGAAACGACAGAGAGCATGTGCATGTAGGGGAACCTAAAATATGGTGATTTAACGCAACTTACTCCTATACTAAGGTGCATCCCTGAGAAGTTATAGGCCTTTAAAGTGGGGTTTTAAATTTCGAAAACAATCTATATCACTAATAATTTAACCTAGAAAAACCAAATTTGGTACACGTTTTGGGTGTACCAAGAGCATTAATCGTTGGTGAGTAGAGTTCAATTGAAGCATTGCAAAAGGTTGAATAGTGGTGATGCACATATAAAATGTGACAGAATTTTTTAACCTATTGGCGGATCTAAAAAATGTTATTTTATTTTATGGGGAAGTAAATTATAAAACTTTTTTTTTTAATTTCAACAACACACCACGAGGGCTTACAGCCTAAATACTATCGTACCGTGGGTGTTGACAAGGAGGAAAGAGGAAGCTTGTTAATTCTGGACTTGAAGGTTTGGAGGTTCGGAGGAGAAGGAAAAACATGTGCCGGCAAGGAATTCCACAACTTGGACAGTGACTGGTGACCTGGACAGTAAAAGGGTGCATTCGCTCTGTTCCCCTGGTAGATCTGCTGGGGACAGCAGGTGGAGGAACTTTGGAAGAAAGCTCCTATGAGCAGTGCCCGATCTTTCGAAAGTTGGACTAAAAAAAAAGAAGCCAAAACATTTAGTTTTAATAGATTAGGTCCGAACGTTCACACACGCGTGCACGCACACACACACAGGTATATATATATATATATATATATATATATATATATATATATATATATATATGTTACGTTTGACTTCGAAGGATCGTAAATAAATTATGTTTGTTAATTTAAAGTTGTTATGAATGACTTTATTGACTGTTGCGTTGAATGGGTTAATTAATTTGTAACATCGTTGTTAAGGGTAGGTGACTTATTAATTGATACGCCGAAGTACACTATATACACTTATATTAACTGTACACAATATACATCTATCTCAACTAAGATATTTAATACAACATCTTTAAGTTACGAGCTTAAAAACTAGAAGTAAATGGTTAAATGTGAATACAGAAAGAATGAATGTTATTGAATGAATACTATTGAGTGAATACTGTTGAGTGAATAGAATTCTGATGCAACAGAATGAGCTTATATGCTTGGGGGTGGTAGCTTACAGCGTTGTCACGTTGAGCAATACAGAACAATATATATATATATATATATATATATATATATATATATATATATATATATATATATATATATATATATATATATATATAGTTATGGATCACCATTATAACGAATGTATGCTGGAATAAACATTAAAACAGGCAGTATGATGACGTCAAGCAGTGTAACCGGTTACAGAGAGAAGAAAACAAACACTTATCAAGCCAGATAAGTAGTCTTTCCAGCTGTATTAATTTTTTCCCTTCTTTGTTACATTTTTTAAACTTATATATAATATCGGAGGACGGAGATACACGCCTCATGCTTTAGGGACTGGTCTAAGCAGCTTTGAGACACACAAACAAACAAGACCCGTGGTAAACTGTTGGAGTAAAAACAGAGTTCAAAACACAATAATTTGTTATCTAATCTAGTTTTCTCTTTTGAATTGAATACTGTTATTGGAGCCTCTGGACTTTTAAAAAATATATCTTGCTTTGAAAACCAGGCCCTTCACAGCTTCTGCCACTTCTTCGTTGGAAGGAAATTTGAAATGTTTTAAATGTTCGACAGTTAATGGAAAATATGATAGTTACACGGGATCAGATATATGATAAACAATTGGGTATTGTTTGAGTAATTATAACCCTAATTAGACATCTCCCGTGACATCCTGGAATTTGTGTGCAAGAGCATTTTCAAGACAAAACAAACTGTCGAATTTAATCTTACGACAATATTTCCCTTATATCGCGTAATCTAATTCGTGTGTTTTATTTTACAGTTAACCTACTAGCTCTAGCAACAGGTAACGCTTTCGGATGGACTTCACCAGCTTTCCCGATTCTCTGCAACCTCGTCCCAGCGAATCCCCTACCAAATCCAATAACAAAAAATGAGGAATCTTTGATCGCTGCTTTACTACACCTGGGAGCTACGTTTGGACCGATCGTTGCCGGCAAATCAGCCAAGAAGTTTGGGAGAAAGAAAACCTTACTAGTATTTTCACTTTGTTTCACCGTCGCCAATATACTAATAGCCTTGACAGGAAGTATTACATGCTATTTTATCGCGCGATTCATGCTTGGGCTTGGAGTTGGTAGTGCATTCACTGTCATACCGATGTATGTAGGAGAAATAGCGGAGAATACAAATAGAGGAGTCTTAGGGTGCTTTTTAGGAGTTTTCCTGAGCGTTGGGATATTTTTATCCTACTTGATAGGTCCATTTACTAGTATCTTCATACTCAGTTTGTGTTGTGCTGTTCCAAGCATACTATTCCTAGTGTTGTTTGGGTTATTTGGTCCTGAATCTCCATACTATTTAGTTAGTATCAACGATACAATAGCAGCGGAAGAATCATTGAAAAAGTTGAGAAATAAGTCGGAAGATGCCATTAAAAAAGATTTATTAAATATTACAAAGAATGTAGAAGAATCCAATTTAAGTAAGGGGGGATTCAACGAATTATTCAAATGTAAGGCAGCTATTAGAGGATTGAGTTTAGCTATTGCAAGTATGTTTTTTCAACAATTCTCAGGAATTGCCGCGGTGATTATTTTCATGCAGCCGATATTCGATGCGAGTGGTTCTAAAATTCCTGGAAACGTTTCCACCGCTATCGTCGGACTGATCAAAGTTATTAGCAATATTATAGCATCACAGTTGGTGGACAGGTTAGGTAGAAGAATTTTATTTCTCATTTCATCGTGTGGCTGTTTCCTATCACATTTAGGATTGGGTACATTTTTCTTCCTAAAGTCTAATAACTTTAACGTTGAACCACTGTTTTGGCTTCCAATTTGTAGCCTAACTGTTTATGTTATTGCATATAATATTGGTTTAGGACCTCTTCCTTGGGCTATATCTGGTGAATTGTTTCCAACGCATCTAAAGCCTTTATGTTCTACTATAACTACTTGCAGTTGTTTAATCATGGCTTTTCTTATAACAGTGTTCTTTCCCACTTTGTCTTTAGTTCTAGGAATGGCTAACTCTTTCTGGATATTTGGCGTGTGTTGCGCTTTTGCCACGCTTTTCTTTACTTTTATGTTACCAGAAACAAAGGGAAAGAGCCTGGAGGAGATTCAGATCATGTTAAAATCGAAATGACAACAAAAGGGGCTTGGTAAAGAAGACAAAGTAAACGTGATATGAATAAAATCTGATTTAATAATGCAACTTAATTAATTTACAATTATTATTATATAAGTTACTGATTGCTCTCTATGATATAAGAGTTGGCTATTTTAAGTTATAAGTTTATATTTTTTTAAATAAAAATGTTATTTTACTATTTAATTTTTATGTTGAAACATGCTATACTTTTGTTAAGACCATCATTGCAGTCTAAAGGTCCTTGTGTTCGCTACCATGGCTTTCCGTCGCTAGCAGTATTTGTTATTTAATTGTAGTTTCATCATTTCATTAATCGGGTTACAAAAAAAGTTAACTATGACGTCACTAAAGCCACACGATCTGATTTCTGAATATCCTTCCTCCGAGGTCACTATTCTTGGTGACTTCAATGTCCATAATAAGGAATGGCTAGGATCTTCAAAAACCGATCCACAAGAGAGAGCATCGGAGGCCTTTGCAGTCAGCAATTCTTTAGCCAATATGGTTCAGCAACCTACTTACTTTCTTCGCATCTCAACACACAGTTCAAATCCCTTGGATCTCCTTCTTACTACAAAACCTGAATGCTATAAGACATCAGTCACCCCCCCCCCCCCCCCTTGGTCGCTCAGACCATGGCATGGTCACTGCTTCCTGCGTAATGCAACCCGAGGTCACACAGTCATCACACCCACGTATCGTTTGGCACTAGAACACGAAATGCGGGATTACTTTTCCTCATTTCCATGGGCGTCTGTCTGCTTCTCTCATCCTGACCCCGCTGATATCTCACAAAACGTCACCGAAATTACCAAAGCTGGCATGGAATTATTTATTCCACGTGCACAGAAAACCTCTTCAGCCACTCAAAAGCCCTGGTTCTCTAAATCCTGCGACAAGGCCAGACTTGAAATGGTCAAAGCTCACAAAACGCTTCTAGACAATCCCAGTCAAGAAAACCGTTAAGCTTTTAACGACGCAAGAAACCGCTATATCCGCATTCTTTCTGAGGCAAAAAACTCGTTTTATAACCACATCAAAAACAAAGTCCGCTTAAGCTCCAACGGCGGCAAACTCTTCTGGACTCTTGCTAAATCTATTGGGAATAATTTATGCACGAGCACGTTCCCACCTCTTGTCTCAGGGGATGAAATTGTTTCTACCGCCCTGGGCAAGGCTGAACTTTTGCTTCCTTGTTCGCCGGCAATTCTACTCTCAACTCACCTCCAAATGTTTAACCACCAACAGTCCCCAATGTCGCGCATAAAATGACGGATATCATTTTCAAAACTAAAAAGGTACGAAAGATGCTCTCTTCTCTTAATACCAGGAAAGCATCTGACCTTGACGAGATCCCAGCAATTGTTCTCAAAAAATGCGCACCAGAACTTGCTCCTGTTCTGACTCGTCTGTTTCAGATATCTTACAATAAAGGCATATTCCCTAGTAACTGGCAAACTGCTCGAGTACAACCCATCCCCAATAAAGGATCCAAAGCGCTTCCTAGCAACTACAGGCTTATTTCTTTCCTTTCAGTCGTCTCTAAAGTGATGAAAAAGTATATAAACACCGAATTACTAAAATTTCTTGAAAAACACAGTCTAATCCACGACAGACAGTATGGATTCCGTCAGCGCAGATTGACTGCCGACCTTTTTATCTTTGTCACCCATTCTTGGAACAAGTCTATGGAACTACACGGTGAATCCCAGATTGTCGCTCTGGACATATCCAAAGCATTCGACCAGGTCTGGCACGCAGCGCTGCTTAATAAACTTCCGGCCTATGGCCTATCACCAAAACTCTGTACCTGGACAGCAAATTTCCTCTCCAACCGGAGCATTTTTGTTGTCGTGGATGGTCATTCCTCTAAACTGTATCCAATTAATGCAGGAGTTCCTCAAGGTTCAGCTTTAGCCCCTACTTTGTTTCTTCTCCACATCAATGACCTCCTCTCTAGTACATCCAACCCAGTTCACAGTTACGCGAACGACAGCACCCTCCTCTCAAATATACAATATTCTAAGCATGTCTCTTTGGCCCAATTAGATGAGGATCGCAGACTCATAGAGGGTTCTGTCTCCGTGGATCTCCAAAAAATATTACACTGGGGAAGTAGAAATCTTATACAATTGAACCCCACCAAATCTCAGTCTTCCTTTCTTTCTCATAAAAGACACACCAGCCCTAGACCCATCACAATGAACAACCAAGTTATTAAAAGTAATGAGTCCTTTTCACTTGTTGGCATTTCTGTGGATTGAAATCTCAATTGGCACCAACATATCACATCAATTGCAGAAGCGGCTGCTAAGAAATTAGGTGTCCTCTTCCAGGCTTGCAAATACTTTTGACCAGCTAATCTCTATACCTTATATACTTCACAAATAAGGCCAAACCTCGAATACTGCTCCCACATCTGGGGTGCTGCTGCCGCTTCTAAACGCGCTATCCTGGACTCCATTCAGAAGAGAGGTATACGTCTCATTGGTGACCCTACCCTCACCCAAAGGCTGGGATCCCTTGCCCAGCGACGTGCCGTTGGTGACCTCTCTGTCTTTTATAGATATCTGCACGGGCACTGCTCAGAGGAGCTTTCTTCCATAGTTCCTCCTTCTACAGCCCCCAACAGATCTACCAGGGGAGCAGAGCGAATGCACTATTTTACTGTCCAGGTCACCAGACACAGAACATCTTGTTATGCCTGCTCTTTTGTTCCGAGGACTTCCAAGTTGTGGAATTCCTTGCCGGCGCATGTTTTTCCTTCTCCTCCGAACCTCCAAACCTTCAAGTTAAGAATTAACAAGTTGCCTCTTTCCTCCTTATAAACATCCACGGTACGCTGGTATTTAGGCTGTAAGCCCTCGTGGTATGTTCTTGAAAAAAATATGTATTTATGCCGTCACAAGAATAACGCGTAATTGTGACTTCACCAAAATTACATACCTCGGACGCCACCAAAATTACGTAACTTTGACGTCACCGAAGTCACATAATATTAACGTGATCACGCTAAGCTTACCTTGCCCTCTCACCTAAAAACTTGTTGAGTACAATTTGGAGAACCCAATTCATCACAATACAGTTTTTAGACGTGACGATCGTTTCGCTAACAAAGTTAGCGTCATCAGAAGGATGAATAAACTAAGTGACGACCAGAACTACTATGTTAGATGCCAGTCAGTTGAGAACAACGTCCTCGAGGCAGGTATATAGACAGACCCTCCCCCCACCGTTGAGTCTTAAATCCCTGTAATTAAAACTGCGTAGGGAATTATTTGTTAAATGAGGATTTCTCCACGCATAAATCAAATGATTTATGTGTCAGTTTGACAGCTAAAAGGATGCCGACAATTAGGCCGCCAGCAAGAATAATAAATAAAACTTGACAGTTAACCCAACCAGGACGACGACCGAAATCAAGAGCTCTCAATCGAGGTGCGTGAAAAGACTGCCCCGGAAGGTCTACTCTCTCATACCGAAGAAGCGAATGAGTAAGCAAAGGACAAAAACATTCGTCAGCAGGAACGTTACAAGCCTGACACAGGACCCAGGGGGTACTTAAAGAAGTGAGAGCTAGTGCCGTGATTAGATTTTCGGTGGTTGTCAAATCCACAACAACAGCAACTAACGCGAGCTACCTAAAACAAGTTCCGCGAGTTTGGATAGTGCCCTTTTGGCACTTCAAAACAAAAAAACTTTATTTCGAAATTACAACAAGTTTAATTATAATTTTAAAACAAAGGAGAAATACACGATGTTTAATGTTGAAACACTCGTAATAAATTCTAACATAATATTGTATCTTACTTGTATATATAAAGTCGAATATGCTTAGCTAACATTATAAAATAAAATAACTTAAACTAAATAATTATGTTGACTATAATTAATCAGCGGTTTTCTTATTTCCACGGTGAACGACTGCTTCCATCCTATTACTATACTAACACGAGATATCAGTACAGCATTATACAGGGTGCTGTAACTCGCGTTAGGTGAGATATCGGTGAGTTTCAATTCAAAAATAACACTTACAAAAGTGACATTACTTGATAACTTCCCACTAAGTCCAACAGCTGTATAAATCTTGATATTATCTAGATTTCCTTATTAACCAACATCTATCGAGTGACAGAGTTTTGAACTTACAAATATGAGATTGTGGTCAAGACTAACCAAATGGTAAGTATTAGTTTGATTATATTGATGAGCTGACACGGTAACTCTTTAATCTTGTCTTAGCTTAACTATTAAGATGAACCTTGCCCTTGCTGAGTTATTTACAAAAAAATATTGTCTCTTCTCTGTCGGCTTAAATCATTAATAAATAATTTAAATTTAAAGCTTGGATTAAGTAATGTTGCTGTCTTTATCTTTTGAACAATCAAGGTAGGATCTAAAGCTTACTAATACTTTTTTGAAAGTGGTACAAAGTTAGTAAAACAAAACGTTACATGTGCATTGTGCGAGAATAAAACACGCAACGACCGTGGTTGAGTTGGGAGGAGAACACGTTACCCCTCGACCAGGAGAACTGCCTAACAAGTGTTTGTTTACGCGGTATTGTTGCCCCTCTTAAACCTTGATCTTTCCACTACATGCTATATTTTTAGTCTGAAACTTTAATTGGGGGCATTCATCCAGCTAAAAATATAGGTTATTTTGAAAGTTTATTGAATCCCCACTTGGAAAGCAATAACTTTTACTATCACATCATTTTTTATTTCATGTCATCTATCAGTGGACTGGATTTCTTTCGCGTAATGGCATAGTCACAGCATAAGAAGCAATTGTTTATTATGCTCAATCATGTGGCATGGTGTTGGCGTGTACAGGGGTTCGGGATGTTAGTGGCCGGTTTTATTTCACTGAGCAAGGTGATATTGCACCAACTTTGCAGATTCATTTCCAAAGAAAATGTAAGTTTGATAGATTACTTACAGAAACCCTTACAGAAATCTTCCCCCCAGTGGCATTACAAATGCAAGTGTTTTTTTTTTGTAACCTTACTGCAAGTTTACTGTAGTGAGCTGTTACAAACTATTAACTTACAGCAAGCTTAAATTTTAAAAGGGCCTAACAAAGTTGTAAAATTTAAACCTACATTTGCAACTTATCTGCAATTGTATATATTATATATACAATGCAAGTTTGTAACTTGAAATAATTCCAATTAACCTACTATAGCTTTTTTTCAAAAATGCTCGGAGGAGTCGGCGAGCATTTTCAGTTATAATCTTTTAAAAAATATATTATAAAATTTGTGCCAAATGTCATTGATAGATTTTGCAAGTGACAACACTACTTGGTTCCGCAACTAGGTGGCGGCACGTTCACCACTCACTTAGTGTTGGAAGGCTGGCTACCATAGCCGTATTACTTTATAGGTGTATTTTCGCTGCAATTAGTATGCCGTACTGACGAACTCTAATTAGAGCGAAACCGGTCTACGGTTCTAATTGTTGTGAGAATGCATCTAGCCTTACACACTTTGTCCCTATATTACGGTAGAAATGGGCCAGTGCTGACAATTTACTAAATTGTTAGTTGGTTGTGTACGTTTCTATTTTTTAACAGTTTGTGTTATTTGGAGCAGACGTGACAACATACTACTTGGTTCCGCAACTAGGTGGCGGCACGTTCACCACTCACTTACTACTAGCTTTTTGTTGACTGATTTTAAATAACGTTATTTTTCAAATATGGGACATACTGTATATATATATATATATATATATATATATATATATATATATATATATATATATATATATATATATATATATATATACATTAATTTAAAGACTGCAACTAAAATACTAATCAATGTGTTCAAGCATTTTTGAAAAAAAGAAACCGTATTTGATTAACTGTATTTATTTCAAGTTATAAACTAATACTGTATATATGTATAATTGTATTTATACAAAATATATATATTTCTTGTAAAACTGTAAAAAAAATAATTAAAACAATGTTAATTAGAATAAAATCTTTAGTACATAAAAAAAATTAAAGACAATACATTTCATTTCTGCTGACAGATAGATGTATAGATTTTATTGGCCATTAATGTACATGGTAGGTCACAGCCTTTATAAGTACCGACTATAGCTACTAGATAGAGTTAGTTAGGACATTTAGCGAGAGCGTCCACGTTTAGGCTAAAATGCAGTTCTAGGCGACAAAATAGTTAACTTGAACTCGTGAGACTAACATTATTAATTGACCGATTTCAAAAAGTCTTTTTTCTAAAAGGGTGCTGATTAATTTTTTGTTTGTTATTGTTTTACTGAATAACTCTTGGTCGTCTAGGAAAATATGAAAACATGTGAAACACAAATAACAAAAGCCAAGTCTTCTGCTGCATAATTTTTTTCGAACAGCGTGAATTTTTTTATTTTTTAAAATATGTGGTAACATATGTGACATAAAATAAAACCAACATATCAAATAACATTATGAATTTTTTTAAATCTAAAATGGTGCTTTTATTTTGATTTTAGATCCAGTTTAATTAAGCAAACGTAAGAATATGCAATGGATAAATCAAGCGCATGGAAACGAATACAACTTCAATGGGAAAATAGCCTAAATATGGTAACAGCCACGGAAAGCGTTCATGCATATGTCTTAACCATCGCTATCGAGTAACTATAATACCGACAGTGTTTATTACATTAATAAATATTGACTATGTGAAGACTGGAACCTGTGATGAGCACTGATAAGTACACTTCGAGAACCCCAAATCACCGCAGCACATCGTTTAAAAAGACCTAACGATTGTTCCGCTAACAAATGTTAGCATCATCAGAGGATGAAAATTCTAAACTAAATTATCACTACACCTATACTTATATAATTCTCAGGTAGACGAAGAAAACGAAGGTAAACGGAGGCGCATCGTTTATTTATTGCGTCTATATTGGACGGACAAGCTTGACGACCTGCCTTAATCTTCTACTTGACAAATTTATGAGTTTTCATCTGATTTCAAAGGATAATGGGCTTGAAGGCAAAAAGTTGCGCGGCACTTTGCTGCTTCTAAGGACATAACAAAATTCGTATTTAGCAATTAGATTTTCTTTTTCGTTAAGTAGATTTCCTAGCAATAAACAAAAATATAAATAGGAGCAGCCATCTTAGAATAATTCACCAATATATTACTGACGTACCAAAACTTAATTATGCTACAGAAAAATGACAAATTTTATTGAATTCACACATGTAGTTAGTATATATCTGTTTTAGGGACATAGCAACCTTTGACACATTGACTGTGTAATATCTTATTAACCAACTATAAAAAATGAGCATTAATTTACCATTTTCAGATATATTATGTAAAAGTATCTCATTTTCAGAATCTACGACTAGAACAAGACGGGTATGCAAAATTTCATTAAGAGCGTCCTGGTTTTAAAAAAATTAAACGTTCACTTCCACTTACACTAGTTAAAAAATATCCAACTTTATAATTTAGTAATTTAGACACCTTACCTCAGATATAGGCTTGATTTTCCCTATCTACACTCCAGACAACGATTACTTAATCATCCAAAATTCAAACAACTTACATTTAAATAAGATTGTTTAATCTTTAAAACTCCCGAAAAAATAAAAACTCTGGACGCAGCAAGTGCGTTATGATAGTGAATTTTCATTAAAATGTTTTTAATAACAAATATGTGTGTTTTTTTAAGAAAGCAGGCATCAAATTTGGTTACCAGTATAACCTATATAGTAAAAACAATGTGCCATGTTTCATCAAAATAACTTTATTGTGTGAAAATGTACAAAAATTTCCAAAAGTAAACTTAAAATTTTCCCGAAAAAACACGTTTCTTGGTCAACCTTATAGGTTAATAGAAAATTGAGCTGTTCAAATATGAAACATTTGATCAAAATTAGCTACCATAACGCACTTGCTGCGTCCAGAATATTTTTTCTTACAAACATGCATTATATTTCGATGGAAAATGCAAAAATGCAATAGCATAAGGCGTGTTTGATTTTAAAAAAAAGGAAATTTGTATCACCAACGACTTATGGGCCAGCCTGTGATTGTAGAAATATTATTTTAAGATGTAGCTCAAGACACCCTATAATTAATATATACAAAAAATTTTCATATCTTATATAATAACGGATATATTGAGCTTTATTGATTTTTTACAAAAATTCGACAAAAATTATATATCATTAAACGATAAACTTTATAGCTAAGGCTACTGCCAAGCATCAGAGAAAGGGTCTATTTGAAATGAATCTTCTGGAAACATTTTAGTAAAATGAAGGACAATGACGGTTGAAATTAAGACTTTAGGGTTTGTAAAACATTCTTCTTGAGACATTTTATTTCTATAGCCCGTATTAGATTCAAGTTATTTGCCTAAATGTTGCCATTTTTGACATTTTAAATCGCCACTTTGACGTTTTGAGGAAAACCCCAATTTATGTTTCTTTAAATGCCTATAACTTTTTTGTCTTTTGACCTACATAGCTAAATTTTGGTACGTAACTTACCTATAAGGATGTAGACCTGCGTACCAAATTTGGTTGCCCTTACTTTGTTAATTCCGGAGATATAAATTTTTTTCGAAAGAAAACACAAAATTTTCCGGGAAAACCTGGGCAGATTTTTTTGGCTAACGAACTTATCCAATCCATTTGCAAAAGGAATTTTTTCACCAAATTTAATCAAAATCGGCCCATAATTTTTTGAGTTATCGGTGTGATCAATATATATATATATATATATATATATATATATATATATATATATATATATATAATATATATATATATATATATATATATATATATATATATATAAATATATATATATATATATATATATATATATATATATATATATATATATATATATATATATATATATATATATATATATATATATATATATATATATATATATATATATATATATATATATATATATATATATATAAACATATAAAAATTGAAACTGACCCCGGATATGTTTTCTGGGGGCCTAATTAGCGCTCATTTGAAGAAATTTTTTCAAAATTCAAAAGTCGGGATCTCCTCATTAGTGAATTTTTTTTAAGAAAATTCACTAATAAACACAGATAAAATAACATTTTATGAATTTATTTCATAAATAAAAACAACAATCCGCCATTAATCATTAATGACGTGGGACGCGGGCGAGTTAACAGTTCGCGGTTGGCGTTGCTATTGGACCACGATTAGGTTAGGTTAGGTTAGGTTTGAATGTAAGTGGGCCATACGCCATACCAGTCCCTCCACCGCGACCATAAGGTCTATTGTGGCTCACGCCTAATGGTCTATATTTCGCCCAACAAAGCCAGCCTCCTGCAGAGGTGGATAATCTTTGTGGGCGAAAGTTGAACCAGATCTTCGGGAGCAAGCTTTGCCTTGCCAAAGAGCAGGTATCTAGTCCTGTCCGCCGCCGGACAGGAACACAGTACGTGCTCTGCTGTCTCGTCACTCTTCATGCACAGCCGGCACTCAGTTTCCTGACCGACTCCAATTCGGTGCATGTGGTGCCGCAAGCGGCAGTGTCCTGTATACAGGCCGACTAGAGTACTCAGTTGTTGTCTGTTTAGCTTTAGAAGTTTTTTAGCTCTTGACTCAGACAGGCTATTTATGGAGGCATTAGAGTAAGCTAATCCTGGCAGATTTTTCCAATGCTGGATTGTCATTCTTTCTCTCCAGGTCTTTAAGGTGCGTTTTGCTGTGCATGATGTTATCCCCAGCACCAGTTCTGGTCCGACAAAGTCCCTCTGGGCACCACTCCTGGTAAGCGCGTCGGCCGCAACATTGCCATCATAGTCCGAGTGACCCGGTATCCAGACCAGCGACACCTTATTACAGCTGCCCAATTCGTTGAGGGCAGATTTACAACTCCATGCCGTTTTTGAATTGCAACCGTAGGTACCAAGAGCCTTTATTGCAGCTTGGCTATCTGTATATATCTTTATCGATTTATGAGTGCACTAGTTTTCTATACTTTTCCTTGCACACATCTCGATGGCATACACTTCTGCCTGGTGTATGGTTGCGTACTTGCCGAGGCTAGCTGATAGTCTAGCATCGGTGTTGCCTATATATGCGCCGGCTTCTACTCCCATATTGGTTTTGGAGCCGTCAGAATACCAGCAGAGATCGGCTCTCAATAGGGTCGTTTGGTTTCGTTCCCAGTCCTCCCTTACCGGGAGGACGGTCTTGAAAGACAGATCTCCACTGATCTTTGTATGCATCAAGTCTGAGACCATTCCCAGAATCTTATGACCCTCAATGTCACCGAGGAGTTCGGACACTCCCAGACTGACTTCCTTTGGCATGCTGTCGGCCGTTTGTTTTAGTCTGTACGTTGTCCACCTGGCCACCCTCTCCAGCCATATGTGAAGAGGTGGAATATTAAGGAGGACCTCCAGAGCGGCTGATGGTGCGGTGCTTATCGCTCCCGTTATCATCAGATAAGCTTGTCTCTGTAGATGAGCCAGTTTGGCCCTCACGATAAATCGAAGTGTCTTCGGCCACCAAACTATGGCTCCATATGTTATCATTGGTCTGATAACCACTACAAAGAGCCAGTACATCTGTTGGGTGTTTGTTTCCCAGTTATTTCCACAGATTATACGGCATGTCCACAGTTTAGCCCTGAGGATTACATTCTCTAACTGTAAGTCCCAGTTGAGCTTCTTATCTAGGGTAACCCCCAGATATTTTGCTTGTTCTGTAAATGGAATCGTTTCCCCCATAAGAATAGGTGGTTTTAATCTGTCCAGACTTCTTCTTCTGGTAAATGGAACAATGATCGTTTTGCGGGGGTTCAAAGACATCTGTTCCCACAGACACCAATCATTCACTACATTTAGTGCCTCTTGAAGAGTACTTGCAAGTTCCTCCTCAGATTTGCCTCTAATCATTATGACAAGATAATCAGCATACGCCTGGACCTCAACCTCCCACAGCCCGAGGATAGCCAGCAAATCGTCCACAAAAGGGACCACAGCAGGGGGGATAAAACTCCCCCCTGAGGGCACCCCCTCGCAGTCCTGAAGCTGACCATCTCCCCTTGCAACGAGGTAATAACGGTCCAATTGTAAAGCATGCTTCTGATCCAGCCACAAATGGTAGGTTTCACCCCTCTAGCGATAGTAGCTTCGTAGAGGGAGATAGGTAATGCATTATTAAATGCTCCTTCAATGTCGAGAAATGCAGCCACCGCCACCTCCCCGTTATCCAGGGAGTGTGTGATTTTCTCGACGAGGTTATTGAGTGGTCGGCGATTACATGCGATCGAACATAAACGATTACGAAAACGGAGGGAATTTAAATAAATGTTTACAATTGAAATCAAACTTTCAGAAACATTACAATTGTAACTTTACGCGAGCTTACAAATGGAGAAAAACAACAAGCTGACAAAGGAGATTTTAAATTTAAAAGTAATGTTAAAGTCTCATTTGTAAGATGCATTGGCTTTTTGACTGCAAACATTTAGAAATGTTGCAATCCTAGCTTGCTTAATGATAAATTATTTAACGTTGTGCTAAGCATCTGTAAGTTTTCATGCTAAGTGGACTGTGACCCTTAAGTCACCCTCGTATTTTATAATATTATCTGAAAAACAAATGGGGGGGTTCAGAACTTAGAAATGAAATAAGAGTTGGTTTTTAGCGAATTTTTCGCAGAACGAAAAATTCACTAATGGGGAGATCTGTGTTTATATATATATATATATATATATATATATATATATATATATATATATATATATATATATATATATATATATATATATATATATATATATATGGTATCGATAACTCAAAAAATAATGCACTGATTCTGATGATATTCGGTAAGTACCTTTGTTTTGTAAGTGTCTTGGACAAGTTCGTTCGCCAGGAAAATCGGACGAGTTTTTCCGGGAAAATTTTGGGTTTTCTTTCGGAAAATTTTTGTATCTCCGAAAATAACAGAGCTAGAACAACCAAATTTGGCGTATACGTTTGTACTGTCAAACTTATCCTACATGCCTAAATTCAGATCTCTAAGTTAAAAGAAAAAAAAGTTTTCCGGATTAAAAAAAAAGAGTGCCACTGGAGATCAGAGGAAAGCACAAGAATAAAAGATTTTGTGTGACTAACAAAACCAATTGAATATTACATACAACCATTAAGTTTTCTTGACGCGTAAAGGTTAAGAAGTAGCAGAAAAAATATTTTGAAAATTTTATCATTTTTCCTCTTAAAACGTCAAAATCGCAATTTGAAACGTCAAAATTTGCAACTTTCAGACAACGAATTTGAAACAAATACGGATTATGTGGAAGATATATCGTGTTTTACAAAGGCTTAAGCTTCAGCTGCAATCATCATTGTCCCTCGTTTTACTAAAATATTTTTGGAAAATCAATTTCAAATAGACCCTCTTTCTGATGCTTTGGCAGTAGTTTCAGCTATACAGTTTATGGTTTAATAGTCTATATTTTAGCAAATTTTCGTAGAAAAAATTCGTTATAGAGAGGACCGCGACTTATGACGTTAACAAGCATATTATCAAGTCCAAAATCCTGCTTTAAATCTATTGTGACAATTTGAATTAAGTGAATCCAATAAAATTAAAATATTCGGGAAACGGTGAAATTTGGGTATAGAAAATGATAATACACGTTGAAAGGGAAACCGGATGTGAACCGAAATAGCTCATAAAATATAGGGTGTTCCATTTGAAGTAAGCGAGTAATTGTGATTTCAATTTTACCAAATGGCACGGCTAATTCTCATCACCCTGTATACTTAAAAGGAACGCTATCAAACGTGTCGTTTAGGTGCCAATCTGAGGGTAATCTGTACAAAAACTGAGTCTTCTCAGTTGTATTTCCACAGAGACAGAGCGTGCCACGTTCACCTTGGTTTTCGCGAGAATTTTCAAAAAAATCGAAACATTTCGAAAACGGTTGATTTTTGACATATGGTGTGTTAGTAATAATTTATCTCAAATTCAATGTATAATTCGAAAATATAATGAAAATTACCATGTTGTATTTAAAATAAGCAAGTTGATAATCACTTCCGGTTAAACCGAAAGTCTTACATACAGTAAACTATTTTCATTGAAGTGGAATTCGTCTCGATCGTATGCTTGTAAATTTTCAAATTTCAAATCGAAGTAGTTATTGAAAAACGGCTAACTTAACCTCTTGGCGACCCTGTATAGGTTATACTGCCAACCAAATGTCCTTCTTTTAAAAACAAAACATATTTGCCATTAAAAACATTTTTACGGAAATTCGCTACCATAACGCACTTGCTGCGTCCAGACTTTTAAAAACTACTTTAATGACTTCAAAATAAATTCATACAACAGGTAAACGACAAATAAAGTGCAAAACACTAATTTGTGAAATGGTTTTTTCTAATTGATAATGAAGCGAAATTAGCATAACATGTTAATGACGACGATAACTCGATTAGCTAATCTACGTAATATTTATTATCCCAAACAATACCTTTTTTAAAAGTCAAACGCTTTATCTCAAGTCTCTCGTATTGTTAACTCACAAAATCAACCCCTACTTTTAATACAGGGTTTTTTACGATAGCCGTGCATTAGAAGTTTATGAAGTTCCCTGATATCATAAATTTTGAAATTTTGGAAGCGGTCACAATTCGTAATTGTCTTTTATTCTAAAATATTTTTAAGTTCACATCACTTCCGGTTAGACCGGACTAATTTAAATAGAATGCCGTATTTTTTATCGCATATTCGAATTCTCCATAAAATTTTGTGAAGATTTATATAAGGCTTTCCTATCCTTATCTTCAACTGTTCCAAAGATATTGTGATTTCTCTGTATTTCGGTGATTTTACAACCTTATTTATAATAGTTTGTATTTCACATGTTTTTAAAGATAAAAGGCTCGAATTTAGAATTTCGTAACTTGTGGGAGGGAGCTTTCATATTGTGTGCCTTAAGTTTACCTGTGTCATACAGAGTGTTCTAAATTTAGTTACTAATTTAAACATATTCAACGTGGCAAAAGTATTTTTTTTCAAATAAAACACCCCGTATATTAATAAAAATTCGAGTTCTAAATTTAATTCTACACCGGCTTGATATAAGTTTTTCTATACCTATATTCAATATGTTGCTTGTTATTAACATTTTTAGGTAACAACCTCCTCTTCTAAAGAGTTCATGTTAGACTACACAACAAATGCAGCTGTGATTGTCAGTCAGATAACAAAAGTGATATGATTTCATAAAAATATTTTATGTAATTATTTAAAAAAATTAAAAACAAATATTAACAATAAACAAAAATCTGAACAAAGCCAAATAAAAAAAAGTTAATTCAAATTTAAATGCTACGATCACTATAAATGTTCTATGTGACCACCATCTTGGTCACGGCGCTGCAAAATTCTACGGTTCATCTCAATCGTAGTAGCTCTTTGATTTCATTTGAATCAAAATCTCTAAAAGCTCTAATTACACGATTTAAAATATCCTCTCTATTTTGCACTGTTGTGTCATAGACTTGACTTTTTATACGCCCCCAGAGATAAAAATCGGCAAGCGTTAAATCAGGAGAGCGGGGAGGCCATCTCCAAGGACCGTTGGACCCAATCCATCTGTCTTCAAATAATTGTCTTAAGTGCCAGTAAAATTCACCAGTGGAGTGAGTAGGCGCGCCGTCTAGCTGATGCCAGCAGCTGTGCCTTATATCTAGTGGTAGCCTTGCCAGACAATTACGGACAGATCCCATTAATAGTTCCAAATACTTTTCACCGTTTAAATTTTCTTCGTAAATTTCATGAGAGACCTTATTGTCCATAATAATGCGAAGCACATTAAAACTAAAATTTGTTTGAAAACGTCCTTCTCTAAATATATTAGGGTTTTCACTTGCCCAAAAAATGACTATTTCTCCTATTCACAATTCCTTCCCTTCTAAATTTCGATTCGTCGGTCCAGATAATTTTAGAGAGAAAATTCTCATCTTGTTGAATATTCAGAAACATGTGTTCGCAGAAATCCACTCGTTTTAAATGGTCACCAGGTCGAAGTCCTTGTACTATTTTTGAATATGGGTGCATTTAATGAGATTTCAATATTCTATGCACAGATGAACTTGATATTCCCAAAGCTAGAGTATCTGCAGGAATAGAGCTACGCGGGTAAACTTGAAAATAAGCCAAAACGTGTATCTCATTATCTTCATTTTCAGTTACTGGTTTTGGATCATGTCGTGTAGTTTTGTCACTTCCAGTCAATTTAAATCGTTCCTCTATCCTTGCGAATTTGCCTTTTAGTCATTGCCGATAGAGTCGGATACCTCTTGTAAAACATGCTGCATGTTCTGCTTACAATCCGATTGCATTCCCCATGAATATAAAATACATTTAAAATATCCATATTGGAGTACTCTTCACTATTCTGCATTTTTATTGGCTTATTATTTCTATAACGTGAGTAATACAAACACACTCAGATTAACTTTTAAAAATATATGACGCTTTACATTTCATGTGTTGTCAAAATTCTGTTTTCTGACAGCCACAGCTGCCTTTATTGTGCAGCGTAGTATATTCTCTAGAAGAGGAGTTTGTTACCCAAAAACTCTAGTAGCAAGTTACTCGTAAGAAATAGGTATAGGAAAACTTTTAATTAAACCGGTGTAGAATTAAATTTAGAACTCGAATTTTTAATAATATACAGGGTGCACTATTTGAAAAAAAAATAACTTTTGCAACATTGAATATGTGTAAGTTGGTCTTTAATCTTAAAACACTCTGTATGATACAGGTGAACTGTAGGTAGATAATATGAAGGCATCATCCTAGAAGTTACAGTATTCTAAATTCCAGCCTTTTTTCTTTAAAAACGTGTGAAATACAAAGTGTGATAAATGAGGATAAAAGTTCCGCAAAATGTAAAAAAATCACAATATCTATGAAATAACTGAAGCTAGGGATAGCAAAGCCTGATATAAATCTTCACAAGAGATTATGGAGAATTCGAATATGCAATAAAAAATAGGGCATTCGATTTAAATTAGCAAAGTTGATGACTACTTTCGGTCTAACCGGAAGAGATGTGATCTTGAAAATATTTTAGAATAAAAGAAAATTACGAATTGTGACCGCTGCCAAAATTTCAAAACTTATGATATCAGGGAACTTCATAAACTTCTAATGCACGGCTATCGTAAAAAACCCTGTATAATTATATTTCAGGCCCCTCGTGACTTTACTTAGAAAATGTCTATTACCTCAAAATTAGTTTAAGTATCGCATTCTAATTTATCTAACGTTAATACACTTAAGTTTTCATTGAAGCCCTTACGACTCTAATATCTATCATTTTTGTATTTTCCAATTATAATGTACGTTTGTAAGAAAAGAAAATTGATATCGTTCATAGTTTTTGAGTTATTTCAATTGTTTTGCAACTTTTCACGTTTTTGACACATATCACAAACACATATAACAAATGCCGTATACAGGAACTTTAAAACAGTGGCTGAATTTGTAAAGTTTTCGCAGAAATGTTTTTAGTGTTTCCTTAGAAATCATTTTTGTAAGATTTTTGTGATATGTTGGTGATTAATAATTAACGTTTTGTCAGTTATAGTAAAAAAAAGTTGCCGAATCTTTGTGGAAACTATAATTTTGTGTAACATTAATGAAGGCAATTCGTGTAAAAAAAATAGTGAATTTTTTTTCCAATTTTGGTCCTAAAGCTATTTGTGAATGATTATATCTTGGCAGGTGTGTAAATAGCTTGAAGAGGATCGGTGCCTAGGAAAATTTTGCCAGCCCGGAAGAGGATACCTAATTTCTTAGCAGCCGCTTCTGCAATTAATGTGACATGTTGGTGCCAATTGAGATTTCGATCCACAGAAATGCCAACCAGTGAAAATGACTCATTACTTTGAATAACTTGGTTGTTCATTTTGATGGGTCCAGGGCTGGTGTATCTCTTATGAGATAGAAAGCAAGACTGAGATTTGGTGCGGTTGAATTGTACAAGATTTCTACTTCCCCAGTCTAATATTTTTTGAAGATCCACGGAGACAGAACTCTCCATGAATCTGCGATCCTCATCTGATTGGGCTAAGGAGACAGGTTTAGAATATTGTATACTTGAGTGGAGATGCTGTCGTCCGCGTAACGGTGAACTGGATTGAATGTGCTAGAGAGGAGGTCATTAATGTGGAGAAGAAACAAATTAGGGGCTAAAGCTAAACGTTGAGGAACTCCTGCATTAATTGGATACAGCTTAGAGGAATGGCCATCCACAACAACAGAAATGCTCCGGTTAGAGAGGAAATTTGCTGTCCAGGTACAGAGTTTTGGTGGTAGGCCATAGGCCGGAAGTTTATTAGGCAGCGCTGTGTGCCAGACCTGGTCTAATGCTTTGGATATGTCTAGAGCAACAATCTGGGTTTGACCGTGTAGTTCCATAGACTTGTTCCAAGAATGGGTGACAAAGGAAAGGAGGTCGGCAGTTGATCTGCGCTGACGGAATCCATACTGCCTGTCGTGTATTAGACTGTGTTTTCAAGAAATTTTAGTAATTCGAGGTTTATATATTTTTCCATCACTTTAGAGATGACTGAAAGGAGAGAGTTATGCCTGTAGTTGCTAGGAAGCGCTTTGGATCCTTTCTTGGGGACGGGTTGTACTCGAGAAGTTTTCCAGTTACTAGGGAATATGCCTCTATTGTAAGATGTCTGAAACAACATACGAGTCAGGATAGGAGCAAGTTCTGGTGCGCATTTTTTGAAAACAATTGCTGGGATCTCGTCAAGGATAGAGGCTTTCCTGGTATTAAGAGAAAAGAGCATATTTCGTGCCTTTTTAGTTTTGAAAATTATATCCGTCATTTTATTCGCGAAATTGGGGACTGTTGGTGGTTGAACATTTGGAGGTAGGTTGAGAGTAGAATTGCCGGCGAAGAACGAGGCAAAAAATTCAGCCTTGCCCAGGGCGGTAGAAACAATTTCATCCCCTGAAACAAGAGGTGGGAACGTGCTCTTGCAGAAATTATTCCCAATAGATTTATCAAAAGTTCAGGAGGGTTTGCTGCCGTTGAATCTTGAGAGGACTTTGTTTTTGATGTGGTTATTAAACGAGTTTTTTGCCTCAGAAAGAATGAGGACAGAGCGGTTTCTTGCGTCGTTAAATGCTTGACGGTTTTCTTGACTGGGATTGTGTAGAAGCGTATTGTGAGCTTTAACCTTTTCAAGTCTGGCCTTGTCACAGGATTTAGAGAACCAGGGCTTTTGAGTGGTTGAAGAGGTTTTCTGTGTACGTGGAATAAATAGTTCCATGCCAGCTTGGATAGTTTCGGTGACGTTTTGTGAGATATCAGAGGGGTCAGGATGAGAGAAGCAGACAGACGCCCATGAAAATGAGGAACAATAATCCCGCCCTTCGTCCCAGTTCGAGGAGTTGTAGTGCCAAACGATACGTGGGTGTGATGACTGTGTGACCACGGGTTGCATTGCGCAGGAAGCAGTGACCATGAATAGAGAATGAACAGACCTTTCAAGCGACATATCACAAGACTATACTTCCCCTTTAAGAAATTGGCGGTTGTACCTGTCATTCCAAGAGGGTTGAAGGTAGGGATCGGATTTTCACGTTGAAAAATGTCAATTTAGAATTTAAATTTGACCTGTTTCTGGATTTTTTATAAGAATTTACAGTAACCAAAATAATGAATTTATTCCATTTGGCTTTTACACACGCCATCGTTGTTTGATATATGATGTCACCGACAATTTTTTTTTAAATGGCAACCCCCAATTTCGACCACGCTCTTGGAAGGAGCGTGTAATTCTACGTACACATCATCAAAATTGATGGCTGCGTGATAGTAGTCTAGGAGACCATAAATGTTTTTTATTGCTGTCAGATACAAACTTGAAATCGTACTTCGGTAAATTGTTTTTTTCAGTTTTTTGAGTTATCTCTTTAGTTCTTATTTTTTGTTTGGCAAAAGCAGTGTGTTTGAAGTGTTTATTGAGTAGTGACTTTTGTCATTTTATAAAAGAATGGTTAAATTAACTAAACAAGAACGAATTGAAATTATTTGCATGATCGAATATGGAGACATGATGTGCACCCAAAAAGAAGTAGTTGAATTGTTCAATGAAACTCATCCTAATCGGCATCCCATTAGCCAAAGCATGGTAAGCAATATTGAGTCTAAATACTGTAACTTTGAGCATGTTCGCGATCTTCCTAAACCTGGTGGACCTTCAAAAATAGAAGAAGATCAACTTAATGTTTTGTTGGCAATACAGGAAAATCATCACTCAACACAGTTCACAAAATTATGAAATAAGCAAACTATAATCATTATAAGGTATGCCTTGTTCATGAGCTATCTGACGACGACTTTGATCGGCCAAATCAATTCTGCGAGCAAATGCAAGAACTATGCACCAATGATAATAATTTCTTTAAAAAAAATAACCTACTTTTTTCTGACGACGCTATGCTTGTTCTGAACGGCCATATCAATAGGCAAAACTGCCGTTATTGGGCTACCGAGAATCCCCGATGGACGATGGAGTATCAGACTCAACGTCCTCAGAAAGCTAATGTGTGGTGCGGCATAGTTGACGGAAGAATCCTGGGTCCCTATTTCTTTGACGTGAACCTTACTGGTGCAAAATATTTAGATTTTCTTCGCGACGACCTCATTCCTAAACTAATAACTTTACATCCAGATATAGAGGAAGTAGTGGCCTTCCGAGAAATGACATTTTCTTTCAACACGATGGTGCAGCTCTCCATTATGCAACACCTGTCCGTGCTTATTTAGATGTGATGTTCCCGAATCGCTGGATAGGGAGAAGGGGGCCGATTCAGTGGCCAGCTAGATCGCCAGATTTGACACCCCTAGATTACTTCTTGTGGGGATACTTAAAAAGCAAGGTATGCGTTAATAGACCGGAGAATTTAGAAGATTTGAAAGCAAGAATTCGTCAAGAGGTATATCGTATACCTCCTGAGTTATTGACAATGTTCAAAAAGAATTTATTAATCGCTTTGCCTACTGTCAGGCAGCCAACGGTGCACAATTTAAACATTTGCTTTAGTTGATTTTTTACATAATTATTATCATTAAATTTCGTTTTTTTTGTATTTCAAAATCGTTTTTCTTCATTTTTTAACTTACATACTCACGCTAATTTAATCGTGTTCGAAATTGGGGGTTGCGATTAAAAAAAATTGTCGGTGACGTCATATCTCTAACAACGATGACGTCACAAATATGGATGGTATGTCAAAAAGTGTCTTTGTTTAAAACAAAATCAACGTGTCAGATAATTTTTTCGAAAAACTCTCAATTTCAGAAATAATGAATTTAGTCGTTACTTTCCGAAAGGACTCTATATATATATATATATATATATATATATATATATATATATATATATATATATATATATATATATATATATATATATATATATATATATATATATATAGGATGTTCTACAAGCTCTATGACAAACTTTGCCAGATAGCTCTCATAATTCTAAACAATTTTTCTTAATGAACATGGGTCCAATTCGCTTTTGTTAAGAATTTACAAGCATTGAATCTTTATTAACAATTAACAAAAAAATGTTATTTAAATGAAAATCACAAAACTTAAGACTATAAAAATTGTTCGAAATGTCCACCCTCGGCTTGAATGCAAGCCTCACATCGACGAACTAAAGATTCGGTCATTCGAAGGATGAGATTTGGATCATTTCTTATTTGGCTATCTGCATCTTAAATTCTTTCAAGAAACTGCTGATGGGTAGTGATTTCAACATTGTAGACCAGCTGCTTCATGTGTCCCCATAAATAAATATCCAGAGGATTGAGATCGGGGCTACGAGGTGGCCATGATATTGGACCTCCTTGACCTATCAATTAATTTGGGAAATGTTCATTTAACCAAGCAGCAACTTGTCTTACTCTATGTGGTAGTGCGCCGTCGTGTTGATACCACATATTCTGAATAATATTAAGTTGTACGTCATCAATGAACTCTAAAAGGTCGTGTTCTAAGAAATGTCTATACAGATCTGCATTTAAACGATCATTTAGAACATGCACAGGTATCAGATTATTGTTGAAAATGCCACCCCAAACGTTGACACTGAATCGTTGCTGAAATCGTCTTGATCTAATTGCATGTGGATTTTGCAACGCCCATACATGTTCATTATGATTATTATTTATGCCGTCCCTAGTAAAGCACGCTTAATCAGACCACATGACGAGCGAAATGAATCTATCATTTTGTGCTTGTTGCTGAAGTAACCAGCGACAAAATTCTAATCGCTGTGGGGCATCTCCAGCATGCAACGCCTGTACATTTTGGCGATGAAACGGATGTAACATTTCTCTGTTCAATACACGCCATGCAAAATTCGGTGATACATGAACGTTATTAGATATACGATGAACACTAATTGAAGGGTTATCAAGGGCAGCAGCTATTACATTTTCTTCATCTTGTACATTCACTTCAGCAGGACGAATGGCCTTCTTTGGAGCGGGGTTATCTGCTTCTCGAAGTCTATGAAATGATGCACTAAACACCGTGTGGGCAGGTTGTTGTCTATTTGGATATCTGCGTCGATATTCTCGAGCTGCTTCTCTGGCGTTCCCATTGGAATACCCATATATAAACACAATATCTGCATATTCCTCAGTTGTGAATAAATGCATTGTTTATTTAGAACTTTTACACGAAGTATCAAATATTGTACAATTAAAATGACACTAACAATATTTATTGTCATAACAACTGTCATTTTTATTTATCAGCCTACTTTTGATTGAAGTAGGTGTACCTATATTTTATAGGTGTGCATTGTTTCACATTCAAATGATTTTGTGTCACTTCCTGGTTGACTGGAAAAATTATGATTCTTTAAATGCTTGTAACTTTTAAACAAAAACGAACCGGACCCATATTCATTAACGAATAATGTTTAGAATTTTGATAGCTATCATCTGGCAAAGTCTTTCATAGAGCTTGTAGAACACTCCGTATATATATATATATATATATATATATATATATATATATATATATATATATATATATATATATATATATAAATTTATTTGGAAGAAATTTCCGTAATGACATTGCGCCCCGTAAGCACAAGCAACGCTTATTTGCATAGCATGTTGTATAATTAAAAACAAAAGTTACTTATTACTAATTAGTCTTCTGATTGCGTAACAAAATATTTTTCTTACAACCTAACTTTATAAAAATTATGAATTTTCTGTGTAACAGACATTTCAGTGAGCATTCTAAATACCTACACGTAAAATATAATATGGTTCAATTTGTCTGCTGAAATTATTAAAAACAATATAATTAGGCACGTTATTTTTTATTGTAAGAGCAGACGGCTCATTGTAAACATTAGAAAAAATAAAAAATTAAAAATTAAAATATCTGCAAATTACTGCGGAAATTTAAACATTGTTGAGATCTCAAACCAACAGTTAGAAATGGCTAAAAAAAACATCTGCTTATATTTCATAGCCGGTGCAGGTAAGGATAATCTTTGTAATATTCTTTATATATTATTTTTATACTTATTTTAAAAACATTACAAAAATAAGAGTGGCGAATATTTGAATTATTATATATATATATATATATATATATATATATATATATATATATATATATATATATATATATATATATATATATATATATAGGATGTCTCTAAAAGGTCTGTACAAAATGCTATGACAGATTCCTTAGGCTAAAATCTGAGGATCTAGCCCAATTTACCTTAGTCCAAAAGTTGATAGTTTTCGAAATACAAGGCGTCGTTATTATTTGTTGAAACTCGTCACGTAAAAAATTACCTAACTCAACAAATACCTCCAATTCTCTTAATTCTTTAAGTACCGTGACGAAAGCTCCTGACTCAACAAATACCTGCAATCCCCTTAATCCTTTAAGTACCGTGACGAAAGCCCCTGACTTAATTGACCGTGACCCGACTCATTACACTAATAACGAAGCAAGTAGACGAAACGGTACATACAATACACGACTTGCAACGGACTGCCAGATCTCTTTTAGGCCTAGGGTTTAACACACTGAGACCTTAGAGACAATCTCCGGCGAGATTTGTGGAGTAGGCAGATTGAGCCCCGTAATCGAGCTACAACAACCCAATCCACCTTTGTCAACCGCTCTAAGGCGTAGGCAGATTGAGTCCTTAGAGTTTGTCCTTAGATATTTCCTTTACCTCTTGAAAATGGCTCTAAAACAGGAGCCGGAACGTCGAGTTTAATCAATTATGGACGCGGTTCAACCCGAGAACCAACTATGTCCTATATATATATATATATATATATATATATATATATATATATATATATATATATATATATATATATATATATATATACAGTGTGAAACACACTTATGGACCACCGTTTTATCCCCACCACTTTATTAATAAAAAAAAAATAGCAACCCTACATTTTTTAATCACAATTCGATGGATCACATTTTTCTGAATGCGGAGATACCCCAGATGTATGGTCTAATATTACAGTTTCCAATTCAGGGTAGAAATTTAATACCGGAATATTAAAACCAAACAGTATACCCTGAAATTTACATTTCGAAAATAAACTTAATAAAAGCGTCACTTTCTTATAATAAATGTTCAAAATGTTCTCCATTCACTTGCAGGAAACGAAATAATCTGCTCTGGAATTCTTCACTGACTCTTATATTAAATTTCTTATCTTGTCTTTTATCTAAAACGTACTTGGTATCATTAATCGTTTCTTATTAACCACCAATTTTTGCAGTGTGAAAGGTGAAATTCAACAGTTCTGTTTTATTTTGTGATGTATTGTGTTAAATGCACGTTAATAAATTGATCGTAATTTTGTTACGACAATTAATGTTTGCTCTAATAATGCGATATTTATCTGAAACTCTGCGAACATATTAATGATGATTGGGTATGGTGATATGAATCGAACACAGGCACAAGTTGTTAACATATTCAATGAAAAACAACCAGATTTGCCCCCACTAACGCAGGGAACTGTGTCTAAGATCCATTCACAGTTTCGTGATTATGGACACGTTAAACCACTGCCTAGGAGACCCAAGTTTGTTGAAGAAAAATTTGAATATTTTATTGGCTTTTCAAGAAGAAACAGCAACTTCTACCCGTCAAGTATCACGTGAAAATGATGTTAGTCAATCAACAGTTTTAAGGTGTCTCAAAAACGAATCAGTATAAACTACAACACGTTCAAGAGTTGATTGACGGTGATTCTGATAGATACTGCAATTTGGTGACTGCTGGACATGTTACATAGAAATGTTATTTAATCTGCTGACGTTCTGTTTTCCGATGAAGCAACATTTCTTTTGAATGGCGATGTAAACAGGCAAAATTGCAGATACTGGGTTGCCGAAAACTCCCACTGGATGCGACAGGCATGCACTCAGCGTCCTCAGAAGTTGAACGTTTGGGCTGGTATCACTGGTGATCACGTAGTTGTACCTGGTTTTATAGAAAATGTAAACGGTCCAAGATATTTAGAAATGCTAAGAGAACAGGTCCCAATGTTAACAGAACTGTATCCAAATGTAATGGAACCTAATATTCCCCATGAAAGAATATGGTTTCAACATGACGGTGCACCGTCCCACTTTGTTCTTCAAGTACGAGAGGATTTATACGAAGTCTTTTCACAAAGATGGATTGGACGAAGAGGTTTCGTAGAATGGCCCACTAGATCACCGGATCTTACACCTCTTGATTTCTTTTATGGGCATACCTTAAAAACAGAGTGTATAAAATGCAACCTGCTGATTTAGATGATTTTAAAATAAAAATAGCAACATAAATTAGGAACGTAGCGCTTGACGTGTTGAACAGAGTTAGGGAAGAATTCCAGAACATATTATTTCATTGTGTGCAAGTGAATGGAGAACATTTTGAACATTTATTATAAGAATGAGACGTTTTTATTAAGTTCATTTTCAACATTTGAATTTCAGGGTATACTGTTTAGTTTTTATATTCCGGTATTAATTTTCCACCCTGTATTGAAAACTTTAATAGTAGACCATATATATGGGGTATCTTCGCATTCAGAAAAATGTGATCCATCGAATTGTGATGAAAAAGATGTAGGGTTGCTATTTTTTTTAATTGATAAAGTAGTGGGGGTAAAATGGTGGGAGTTAAATTTTTTTAACTATGATTAAAAGATAATGTTCGACAAATTAAACTTCACGTGTCTCAGCGTTTTCCACAAAAACTATTTTTTGCTGAATAATGAATTTTATTCCATAAGTGTGTCTCTGACTGTATTAGTGAATTTTCTTCAAAAAAATTCACTAATGAAGATATCCCGACTTTTAAATTTTGAAAAAATTTCTTCAAATGAGCGCTAATTAGGCCCCCCAGAACACATATCCGGGGTCAGTTTCAATTTTTATATGTTTATATATATATATATATATATATATATATATATATATATATATATATATATATATATATATATATATATATATATATATATATATGTATGTATGTATGTATCACACCGATAACTCAAAAGATAATTGGCCGATTTTGATTAAATTTGGTGAATAAATTCCTTTTGCAAATGGCTTGGATAAGTTCGTTATCCAGGAAAATCTGCCTAGGTTTTCCCGGAAAATTTTGTGTTTTCTTTCGAAAAAAAATATTATTTCCGGAATTAACAAAGTAAGGGCAACCAAATTTGGTACGCAAGTTAACATCATTATAGGTAAGTTACGTACCAAAATTTAGCAATGTACGTCAAAAGACAAAAAAGTTATAGGCATTTAAAGAAAAATAAATTCGGGTTATCCTCAAAACGTCAAAGTTGCTATTTAAAACGTCAAAATCGGCAAAATTTAGGCAAATAACTTGAATCTAATACGGGCTATGGAAATCAAATGTCTCAAGAAGGATGTTTTACGAACCCTGAAGTCTTAGTTTCAACCGTCATTGTCCTTCATTTTACTAAAATATTTCCAGAAAATTCATTTCAAATAGACCCTTTCTCAGATGCTTGGCAGTAGTCAGCTATAGAGTTTATCGTTTAATGGTATATGATTTTTGTCGAATTTTCGTAAAAAACAATAAAGCCCAAGATATCCGTTATTATACAAGATATGAAAAAAATGTGTATATATTAATTATACGGTGTCTTGAGCTACATTTAAAAAAATATTTCTACAATCACAGGGTGGCCCATAAGTCGTTGGTGATACAAATTTTCTTTTAGTGAATTTTCTTAAAAAAAATTCACTAATGAGGAGATCCCGACTTTTGAATTTTGAAAAAATTTCTTCAAATGAGCGCTAATTAGGCCCCCCAGAACACATATCCGGGGTCGGTTTAAATTTTTATATGTTTATATATATATATATATATATTATATATATATATATATATATATATATATATATATATATATATATATATATATATATATATATATATATATGTATCACACCGATAACTCAAAAAATAATGGGCCGATTTTGATTAAATTTGGTGAATAAATTCCTTTTGCAAATGGCTTGGATAAGTTCGTTAGCCAGGAAAATCGGTCCAGGTTTTCCCGGAAAATTTTGTGTTTTCTTTCGAAAAAAATTTATATCTCCGGAATTAACAAAGTACGGGCTACCAAATTTCATAAGCAGATTTATATCATTATAGGCAAGTTACCTACCAAAATTTAGCTCCGTAGGTTAAAGGATAAAACAGTTACAGGCATTCAAAGAAAAATAAATTTGGATTTTCCTCAAAACGTCAAAATTGCGATTTTAAACGTCAAAATTGGTGAGTACATTCCTTTTGCAAGTCGCTTGGATAATTTTGTTAGCCAGGAAAATCCGCCGAGGTTTTCCCGGAAAAATTTGTGTTTTCTTTCGCAAAATATTTATATCTCCAAAATTAACAAAGTAAGGGCAACCAAATTTGGTAAGCTGGTTTATATCGTTATAGGTGTGCCACCTACCAAAATTTAGCTCTGTAGGTCAAAAGACAAAAAAGTTATGGGCATTTAAAGAAAAATAAATTGGGGGTTTCCTCAAAACGTCAAAGTGACAATTGAAAACGTCAAAATTCGCAACATTTAGGCAAATAACTTGAATCTAATACGATCTATGGAAAGAAAATGTCTCAAGAAGAATGTTTTACATACACCGAACTCTTAGTTTCAACCGTCATTGTCCTTCATTTTACTAAAATATTTCCAGAAAATTCATTTCTAATAGACCCTTTCTCTGAAGCTTGGCAGTAGCCTTAGCTATAGAGTTTATTGTTTAATGGTATATAATTTTTGTCGAATTTTCGTAAAAAATCAATAAAGCCCAATATATTCGTTATTATACAAGATATGAAAAAATATTGTATACATTAATTATACGGTGTTTTGAGCTACATCTTAAAAAAATATTGCGACAATCACAGGGTGGCCCATAAGTCGTTGGTGATACAAATAATTTTTTTTTGTCGAAAACGCCTTATTTTTTTGCATTTTCCATCGAAATATAATGCATGTTTGTAAGTTAAGAAATTCTGGAGGCAGCAAGTGCGTTGTGGTTGCGAATTTTGATTAAATGCTTCATATTTGAAAAGCTCAATTTGCTATTAACCTATAAGGTTGACCAGGAAACGGATTTTTTCAGTAACACTTTTGGTTTACTTTTGGAAATTTCTGTACGTTTTCAAACAATCAAGTTATTTTGATGAAACATGGCACATTGTTTTTACTATATATGTTATACTGGTAATCAAATTTGATGCCTGCTTTTTCTATATAGGTTATACTGGTAACCAAAATTGATGTCTGCTTTCTTAAAAAGAAAACACACATATTTGCAATAAAAACGTTTTTATGAAAATTCACTACCATAACGCACTTGCTGCGTCCCGAGATTATTATTTTTTAATCAAACATGCCTTATGTTATTGCATTTTTGCATTTTCCATTGAAATATAATGCATGTTTGTAAGAACAAAAATTCTGGACGCAGTAAGTGCGTTATGGTAGCGAATTTTGATCAAATGCTTCATATTTGAATAGCCCAATTTGCTATTAACCTATAAGGTTGACCAAGAAACGAGTTTTTCCGGGGACACTTTAAGTTAACTTTTGGAAATTTTTGTACATTTTCACACAATAAAGTTATTTTTATGAAACATGGCACATTGTTTTTACTATATAGGTTATACTGGTAACCAAAATTGATGCCTGCTTTCTTAAAAAGAAAACACACATATTTGTAAAAACATTTTTATGAAAATTCACTACCATAACGCACTTGCTGCGTCCAGAGTTTATATATATATATATATATATATATATATATATATATATATATATATATATATATATATATATATATATATATATATATATATATATATATATATATATATATATATTGAAACTAACCCCGGATAGGGGTCTAGTGGGCTTAGTTCGCGCTCATTTGAAGACATTTTTAAAAAATTCAAAAGTCGGGATCTCCTTATGAGTGAATTTTTTTAAAGATAATTCACTAAAAAGCCAAATAAATCCATTATTATTATTATTATAAGTATCTCAAAAAACTTAGTCTAGTCAATTGACGATGTCATTGATGACTTCGCTTATACTAAAGCAAGAAAAGTAGTTTTAATTTCTTTTATGAAATTATTTTTTGTTTTCCACCAAAAAATGTCCATGGTATTGGAGTGATATTTTTAGAGTACGTATATGGTACGTAATACGTAGACGCTATACATTTTTTTACATTATCTATCTTGTTGTTTTTTGTAAAAGTTTATTTTAGTGTACATTAAAAAATTTATAATACATTATAAAGTATTTTTTACGCGTTTCTTTAAATTTTTTTTGATTTTCCAAAAAACCTGAGCTATCTAGCTGACGTTTGCCGCGTGCGGCCGTTACAGCCCTGCAGCCCCAATTTTATGTTTGTTAATATATATTATTCTCTACACATATTTATAAAAAATAAAAGTGGCAGACCAAAAGAAAAACGTCTGGAAAATTTGGCGTTTCTGGAGAGAGTCGTCGCCCTTAAATTATTATGATGCCGAAGAAGAGATTAAGATGCCGTTCAGTGTCAATGACCTTAGTTGTAAAGGCACTTGAAATTGAAATAATATCGGCTACCTTTTTCACTTAAATACACACCAACGCTTGGTTAATTTTATTTATTGTAATTTTTGTATTCATCTTGTTTTCTTATTTCAGCCAATTTGATATGCATAACAGCAGGAGGATGCTTTGGTTGGAGTTCCCCAGTGATTCCAAAACTCTACCGCACTGACCACGAAAACCCATTGTCCACTCCCATCACAAAAGTACAAGAATCCTGGATAGCAGCTTCAATAAGTCTGGGTTGCCTGGTAGGTGCTTTAGCGGCTGGACCTTTCACCGATAAAATAGGAAGAAAGAAAACACTGCTTTTTTTCTCACTTTTTATCATTGTTTCAAACCTTGTGATAGCCTTTGCAACAAGCGTGTACCTTTACCTTATATTTAGGTTAACTGTAGGAATAGGAGTAGGTAGTTTATTTACCGTTATTCCCATGTACGTCGGAGAAATAGCTCAAAATGATAACAGGGGGATCCTTGGTTGCTTCTTAGGAGTTTGTATGAGTTTTGGGGTGTTTTTATGCTACTTGATAGGTCGTTTCGCGAACGTTTCCACGTTAACCTTGTTATGCACAACACCAAGCTTGTTGTTTCTCATAATTTTTGGTATATTTGCTCCAGAAAGTCCTTATTATTTAGTTAAAGTCAATGATAAAATAGCAGCGGCACGATCGTTGAAAAAACTTAGAAGTACTTCAAACGAGACTAACATAGAGAAGGAACTTTCAGAGATAATTCATAACCTTAACAAATACAAAGACATGAAAGGTGGTTTTAAAGAACTTCTAAGATCGCAACAGGCCATCAGAGGTTTGATAATCTGCGCGGGCGCAGTATTTTTCTTCCAATTCTCTGGAGTAGCTGGCGTCATATCTAACATGCAGTCTATTTTTGACGCAAGTGGTTCATCTTTTCCGCCAGATTTATCGACGATTTCAATAGGTCTTATCCAGTTTTTTATGGAGGTCGTTGCTTCTCAACTTGTAGACAGATTTGGGCGGAGAATTTTATTTTTGTCGTCTTCTACAGGCTGTTTCTTTGCACTTTTCTCTTTAGGTACGTTCTTCTGCTTAAAAAACAATGGGTATGATGTCAGTTTCTTGTCTTGGTTGCCGACATTAAGCTTAATATTTTATTTTATTGCGTTTAATTTAGGTTTAGGTCCTTTACCTTGGACGATAACTGGTGAAATCTTTCCCCCCAATCTTAAATCTCTTTGTGCGACTATAGTATCGAGTCTTTGTCATTCACTCGCATTTCTAGTAGCATTTATATTTCCTATTTTGTCTTCTACTTTGGGTAGGGCTGAAACTTTCTGGTTGTTTTCGGGATGTTGCATTTTCGCTGTCATATTTTTTGCTTTTCTTTTACCTGAGACCAAAGGTAAAAGTCTTGAAGAAATACAAAAAATGTTAACTTCCACATAAATTACGTCTTAACTTATTTTATTAATGATTCTAAATAAGAGCAGTGTTGTCTTCGACATATTAGTGTGCTAGCGTTATAAAGGCTGAGGTTTTGCCAACATAAAAGAGTGAAGATAGACATAAAGCAATTAATTATTGGCCCACTTCATTGATCTCCAACATTACTAAGGTATTCGACCAGGTACTTAAAACAAGGCTCGTATCTTACAAAAAAACAATTTAATATCCGACTTCTCTGCCAATTCAAGCCTAAAAACCCGTTTGTATTTATTTAACATTTGTCCGAGAGAGATACGCCGTCACAGATTTCAACTGGATCTAAATCCGGTCAATAGTGGGGCCATAATCGCCTCCCAAACCCTAACGTATTTGAACTTATCTCTCTGATTTATTATTTTGTATGATAAAAAACACACTGTTTGGTTTGAAGATAAAAATGTAATCAAATAATTACTCAGTTTTAGTCTTGTTATGCTCAAAGTCTTTGATTTATGAGGTCTTTTAGTCAAAACACCGGCACTATGTTACTTAGTTTGGAGATCTGCATCTTCTAAACTTATTTTGACAATCACAGGCTGGCCCATAAGTCGTTGGTGATACACACTTCCTTTTTTTAATAGAACATCCCCTTATTTAATTGCATTTTTGTGTTTTCCAGCGAACTATAATGCATGTTTGTAAGAAAAAAAAATTATATCGTTGATCGTTTTTAAGTTATTTCAATTCTTTTGCAAATTTTCACGTTTTTGGCACATACTTCAAACACATATCACAAATTGTGAAAGGGCATTTTTATCAATAGATAGCGGAGCCCCATGGAAATGACGCATTCAGAGAGCTTTTTGTATGTATTACTCGTCGAAAAAGTCGAGCTGCCGTATACAGGCACGCTCAAATAGTGGCTGAATTTTAAAAGTTTTCATAGAAATGTTTTTAGTGTTTCTCTGGAACTTATTGTTGTAAGATTTTTGTGATATGTTGGGAATTAATAAAAAATGTTTAGTAAGTTATTGTAAAAAAAAGTTGTCGAATTTTTGTGAAAAATATAATTAAGTGTAACATTACTGAAGGCAATTTCTGTAAAAAAAAAATGGTGATTTTCTGTAAAAGAAATTTTTGCAAATTTTCATATATTTTTTAAAATTTTGGTCCTAGAGCTGTTCGTGAATAATTATATCCTGGCAGGTGTGTAAACGGCTTAAAGAGGTTCGTTGGCCAGGAAAATCGGACCAGTTTTTTTCAGGAACTTTTAAAGTTTATTTTCTGAAAATGTTTGTACATTTTGAAACAACAAAGCTATTTTAATGAAATACGGTAGATTGTTACTAATATATAAGTTATACTGCCGACCAAATGTCCTTCTTTTAAAACAAGACATATTTGTCATTAAAAGCATTTTTAGAAAATTTACTACAATAACGCACTTGCTGCGTCCAGACTTTTTTTTTTATTTCCTAGATATACCCTGCCAAAAATGCCACATAGAAACATATAGAAAAAGTTATAGGTTTCTATATGGTTCTATATGAGTATTTGAAATCGAAATTCTGACGAAAACCACATAAGAATCATATATGATTTTCTATATAAATATACAGGGGTTTCATATGGAAATCCCCATAGAAACCCATAATTAAATAGGAAAAATATGGTAGCTAATATGGAATTCCACATAAACTCTCTCACAATAGTATGAAAATTCATATAGAATCATCCCAAAACGGAACTCTATATAGCATCTTATCTCAAAGAATGATGGGCCGATTTTGATAAAATTTGGCATGTACCTTCTCTTTGTAAATGGCTTTAATAAGTTCGTTAATCGAAAAAATCGGACGAGGTCTTCCGGAAAAATTTTGAGTTTTCATTTGAAAAAATTTTTTATCTTAAAAAATAAAAAAAATATGATAACCAAATTTTTTACCTCCTGCATTCAATCCATATAAAGCAGGCGAGCGGCGGTGTGTATTTTTTGGCGCTCTCACAAAAGGCGATACTTCAGTGCGAAATGATCGCCGAATCTTGATGATCATCGTCGAAAACGACCGAATAAATAATCTGTTGTGCGCTATAAAATTACACACTTCCAGTTTGTAGTGGACTTTTGGCAGAGCGTGTGTACCTACTACGTAATAATTTTCGTCTTCGCGTCGGATTGATTTTTAATTAGATTATTTCGTTGTTGTTTACATGACAATTATTATTATTATTATTATGGCTACTAGTTCGGGTTGTTTAATAAGTGGACAAAATAATTGTGATACTGTGATAAATTCAGTGGATATTTTAAATTTGAAGGTTAACTTTTTAAGGGACTTTTTAATTACTATAACGTATAACTAACTAGAGGAAAACTTGGTAAGTAGTTAATAATTATTAAGTTTAGTAAGTAGGTTTCTTTATAATACATTTTCGGGGAAAAAATAGGCGAGGCCTTCATTTTTAGTGAATTTGTATTTAAAAAAATCGACATTGCAAAATTGTTTTCAAATGAGCGCGAACTAGGACCCCTAGAACCCATATTCGGGGTCAGTTTCAATTTTTATAAGTTATATATATATATATATATATATATATATATATATATATATATATATATATATATATATATATATATATATATATATATATATATATATATCCAACCGATAACTCAAAAAATAAGCAACTGATTTCAATGAAACTCGGCAAGTGCCTTTGTTTTATTAATGGCTTGGATGAGTTTGTTAGTCAGGAAAATCGGAGAACGTTTTCCGGGAAAAATTTGAGTTTTGTTTCAAAAAAATCTTTTTCTCCGAAAATTACAAAGGTATTTGAATGAAATTTGGTGGATATGTTGCCTTGTAAAAGGTCTTACTACACACTAAAATTCAACTTTCTGCATTTTTAGAAAATTGAGTTATTCAAATTTTGATTTTTTGTTGAAAAAATTTTTTTCTCCGACAATTACAAAGTTAATTAGATGAAATTTTGTGGATATATTTTTCTGAGGAAGACCCTACTATACACCAAAATCTAACTTTCTAAGTTCGTAGAAACTTGAGTTATTCAAATTTGAAGTATTTAATAAAAATTTACTACCATAACGTGCGACGCACTTCCTTTTATACCAGATGACAAATGCTCAAATTATTCCCAATCTATTCACAAACCTAATTTGTCATTGGCATAAGCTAAGTTACCGGGAAGTTAGAGGGCCGCCAGCTTTTATACAGTGGAGATGGGCGTGGGTCAAAATAAGATGTTAACTAGGGGCGCCACTTGATTGTTTAACCTCCACTCCCGGATATTCTAATAAGATGTTCACTAATATACTTCCTTGCCCAGATCCAACACAACCAAGAATTCTTGGATCACACTGGCAACTATAGCCAACCACAATCGAGCATAGGAAGCTACAAGGGAGTTATAATTATGGTAAAACAAACTAAAACTCAGAACGGTATGGTCTCATAGACCCACAAGTAAAGGTAACGGTAATGATTTGATTCTCAACAGCCCTGAAAACAAAACACAAAATCAAAACACACCTATAATATGATAAAATAAGGGCTTTTATTAAGCTTCTTTGGCATACAAGAAATTATTAAAAAGCTGTTCTAAAATTCTGATCTAAAATAAAAGTCTCTATTATATAACTGAAGTGGTTTACTACAAAATAATCAAGATCTTTAATGAGTATGCATGAATGTGCTCCAAAACTATAATTGTTCTATGGAAAAATTCCACTTTTCGTGCACGCAAAGCTTACAACTTATTTCCCCAAATAGTAATTAATTACACGTTAATTAAGTTAAGTGGCCTGATTAAATATCAAGTCCCGAGAATAATCAATAAGCTTAACTAATGCTAACAATATATAATAAACGGTGGTAACTATCAAAAGTGAAGCAATTATATTAACAAGGGTCTCATAAAAAATCTGTACCACATTTATTGAAGTTTAAATAAAATAATTCAGTTTGATTTTAGTAAATTTAACAGATGTGAATATTTAAAACTTTAGCTTATCAAGATTGTCTCTCTTATCACTCTATTCTTTATCACAAAACGGAAAATTCTTACTTGAAATTCCTGGACTTCTAGGCCATAAAATTACCAACAATTTCCACACCAAACTAGGGCCTTTAAGGGTACGGGACTGCAACCGCGGGAACAATGCAACCAACGGTAAGGCAATGCGACAACGGAAAGCGAAGGCCTCCTCACTGAGATCCTAATTCATAAATCCCAGATTTCACAGCTGACGGGAATTATCGTTGCTCTTGACTAGCACACCAAACTCCATTTAACTCAATATCCATACTTCGTTCGGTACATGAAAATTCGCCATTCCATGCGAGACTTATTCCACTAAAAATTCTCCTATGATACGTGAATTTGCCAAAGGTACTGCCCAATACAAAAACTGGCCGATACAATAATTTCTGCCTAACACAAGGACTATCCAGTACAGGGATTGCCCAACACAAAAACTGCCCGATACCAGAATTTTTCTATCCGGTACTAGAATCGCCCAATACTAGAGCTTTCTACCCAGCACAAGAACTTTCTACCCAGCACAAGAACTTCTGCCTAACACAAGAATGGCCCAACACAAGAACCCTCCAAAGAGGGCATACGAAACTCCAACAACGTGACAAGATCAAAGTGGTCCTTATATCCCCTCAAACGGGTATCTCTACAGTCTTCAACACCAAATCCATAAATTACGATATCACCAAAAGACTGCAGATATTTTCTGAGTGCAATCAAATCCACTATGGGGATAATTAATATCCAACTTGCTTCTCAGAAAGAACCACGTGTTAACTCCAACTACTACCAACGAAAAATCTCTCTCGAACCTTCCGGAATATTCGCATTTCCTACCTGACAGCCGGTAGCGCTGTCGTTCGCTCTCACTACATACCCATACGTCCCCAGCCATCTATCCTTCTCAACATGCGGACCATTCTCGAACCACCAACATTCTTAACCACAACGCAGGCGTGGCAGCCGACAAGATATACCAGGGGTAGTTCAAAGAGAAATGATTTAACGAAAGATCTCAATTTCATTCAGTATACGAGGGATAGCCAGAAGAAATAACCATGATCGTCGCCAATAATTCTCTGTTTAAAGCAGAGGAGGAACCACAAATACACCCAAATCAGCCTAGCTGTTTAGCTACTCAATTTATACTGTTACAAACGCACTTGCTGCGTCCCGAACTTTCTTTTCTTGCGCACCCCCAATGCATTAAGGCACGAGCCGCTATTGCTATATAGATCCCTATAATTCAATTTGAACAATCTGATTGGTTGGAATCTGAATCTAAGTGCTTAAAAGTAATTCAGTCTCAGACAGCCGTTACTTTTCCGTCCAGTATCAGGGAAATGATACTCGAAAAGAACCGCGTGCATAGACTAACTCAACGCACCGGAATCCCCGCCGACAAACGAGACGCTAACAGACTCATCAAACGAGTACGATCCGCCCTACAAGAACTCCACAACAATCGTTTGGAGGAGCGCCTGCAAACCCTGTCTACCCAAGACAATTCCTCCTGCAAATGTCAGAAGCCCTTCGCTCCCAAAAAGTTCTGATATCCCCGCTTCACGACCGTAACGGTGTCGTATACACGGATGCGGAGAAAGCTACTGCATTCGCAGATCATTTGGAATTGCAATTCAGCCAGAATTATAACAACGTTGATCTGTCGCATGTAGCAAGAACGCACCGCTACGTCAGGAGTGCGCTTCGCGCCACCCCAGACACAACTATCAAGCCCACAACTTTCGAAGAAGTTTCCCAAATAATCAAAGCATTAAAAAATAGGAAAGCTCCGGGATACGATGGAATCTGTTAAACATCCCCCGCAAAGGCGTGGTATTCCTAGTTACGATTATGAATGCCATGCTGCGATTTCAACATTTTGCTTTCATGTGGAAACTTGCCGACATTATCAACATCCCGAAACCCAGCAAAGATCCGCTGTTCCCTCAGAACTACAGGCCCATTAGCCTGCTACCAGTCATCGGCTTTAATTATAAAAATCCATAAACAGATTCAACGATCAAAGATAAATTAATTCTGAGTCTTGACGACAAGCATGTACAACATATGATTATTAGGCAAACTGATATTATGCTATAAAAAGTGCAAGAATACTGCAAATCTATAGAATTGTCTACGAAACATCTCAGGCTTTTTACTCCTGTGGAATAAGTTAATGCTGTGAGAAGTATCACTATAAAGTGCAGAAAATGTAGACCTAAACATATGGTAGGAAGGTGCCCTGTGTACAATAAAACCGGCAATTTATCAGAGCCGCAATCACTTTGCCAAAGCATGCTTTCACAACCAGAATATCCAAGCTTTTTGTGATAAACATCGGGCATTGGGATATGGAAATAGCTTTAGAAGTCAAAATCAAGTCCGAGAGAGCAGAGCAGAGAGCAACCACTGACTTTCAGTTGTAGTTTTTTGTAAGTGCAAATGCGTGTGATTTTGTGGCATATTCTGTCCAATTTAGGTGTATTCTATAAAGGTGTAAGTACTATTATGTAATGCATATCCTTTAATGCCACACTGAAAGCCTGTAGGATCAATAGTCTAGCCAAATTTCACGTTACTTCAGTGGGGATAACCTCGAGTATTCACCTCGGAAATTTTGTATTTGTCTATTAAATTTTCTGGCAACTCCAGGAACTGTATCTTTATTTATTTTATTTTTGTGTTATTGAAATTTTAATTGCTTTATTAATATTTTCTTTTCAAACATTTCTTTGCATTTGTTATAAGTACACATTTAATCTGAATAAATATGCAAGACTCGAATTGTTGACTTATTAAGTATCTGAACGTGAATTTATATGTGTGTGTGTGTAGCCACTGGAATGATTATAATCTACACAAGGGTGAGTCATTGAAGTTCGAGTTGGCCTTGCTTATATGAAAATATATAGAAGGCCAGTTAAAAGGAGGAAAATTAGTAAATTTTGAAGATAAATCAGAACTTTGCAATTTTTTAATTTTTATATCATTCAAAAAATGTACACAGGGTGTTTCGCATAAGAACTGACACAGAGCAGGGGCATGTAGGTAAACCTAAAATATGGCGATTTAACGCAACTTACCCCTATACTAAGTTGCACCCCTGAGAAGTTATAGGTCTTCAGAGTGGGGTTTTAAATTGCGAAAAAAAATTAATATGTCTGTAACACTTTAACTTAGAAAAACTCTGGACGCAGCAAGTGCGTTATGGTAGTGAATTTTCATAAAAATGTTTTTATTGCAAATATGTGTGTTTTCTTTTTAAGAAAGCAAGCATCAATTTTGGTTACCAGTATAACCTATATAGTAAAAGCAATGTGCCATGTTTCATAAAAATAACTTTATTGTGTGAAAATGTACCAAGATTTCCAAAAGTAGACTTAAAGTGTTCCCGGAAAAACTCGTTTCTTGGTCAACCTTATAGGTTAATAGCAAATTGGGCTATTCAAATATGAAGCATTTGATCAAAGTTCGCTACCATAACGCACTTGCTGCATCCAGAATTTCTTTTCTTACAAACATGCATTATATTTCGATGGAAAATGCAATAACATAAGGCGTGTTTGATTAAAAAAAAAGAAAATTTGTATCACCAATGACTTATGGGCCATCCTGTGATTGTAGAAATATTTTTTTAAGATGTAGCTCAAGACACCCTATAATTAATATATACAAATTTTTTTCAAATCTTGTATAATAACGGATATATTGAGCTTTATTGATTTTTTACGAAAATTCGACACAAATTATATACCATTAAACGATAAACTCTATAGCTAAGGCTACTGCCAAGCATCAGAGAAAGCGTCTATTTCAAATGAATTTTCTGGAAACATTTTAGTAAAATGAAGGACAATGACGGTTGAAACTAAGACTTCAGTGTTTGTAAAACATCCTTCTTGAGACATTTGATTTCCATAGCCCGTATTAGTTTCAAGTTATTTGCCAAAATGTTGCCGATTTTGACGTTTTAAGTCGCAACTTTGACGTTTTGAGGAAAACCCCAATTTATTTTTCTTTAAATGCCTATAACTTTTTTGTCTTTTGACATACAGAGCTAAATTTTGGTAGGTAACTTACATATAAGGACATAAACCCGTGTACCAAATTTGGTTGCCCTTACTTTGTTAATTCGGGAGATATAAATTTGTTTCGAAAGAAAACACAAAATTTTCCGGGAAAACCTGGGCAGATTTTCCTGGCTAACGAACTTATCCAAGCCATTTGCAAAAGGAATTTATTCACCAAATTTAATCAAAATCGGCCCATTATTTTTTGAGTTATCGGTGTGATACATATATATATATATATATATATATATATATATATATATATATATATATATATATATATATATATATATATATATATATATATATATATATATATATATATATATATATATAAACATATAAAAATTCAAACTGACCCCGTCTATGTGTTCTGGGGGGCCTAGTTAGCGCTCATTTGAAGAAATTTTTTCAAAATTCAAAAGTTGAGATCTCCTCATTAGTGAATTTTTTTAAGAAAATTCACTAAAAATCAAATTTGGTACACATTCTGAGTATACAAAGAAAAGTATCATCTTCATAGAATGTTTTATGAATATAGTTGTATCATGTGAGAAGGTTCTGGGGATGTTTCAATATTCTTCCGAAACATTGCTGGTATATTCTCAGATTGTGTCTGTGCTGTCTGGAGCGAAGCGGAAGAGGAATCAGAAGAAGAAAAAAAGTCTGGACGCAGCAAGTGCGTTATGCTAGTGAATTTTCATAAAAATGTTTTTAATAGCAAATGTATGTGTTTTTTTAAGAAAGCAGGCATCAAATTTGCTTACAAGTATAACCTATATAGTAAAAACAATGTGCCAGGGTTCATCAAAATAACTTTGTTGTTTAAAAATGTACAAAAATTTCCGAAAGTAAACTTAAAGTGTTCCCGAAAAAACTGGATTCTTGGTCAACCTTATAGGTTAATAGCAAATTGAGCTATTCAAATATGAATCATTTAATCAAAATTCGCTACCATAATGCACTTGCTGCGTCCCGAATTTCTTTTCTTACAAACATGCATTATATTTCGATGGAAAGTGCACAAATGCAATAAGATAAGGCTTGTTCGACTAAAAAAAAAAAAATGTATACCATTAAACGATAAACTCTATAGCTAAGGCTACTGCCACAGCATCAGAGAAAGGGTGTATTTGAAATAAATTTTCTGGAAACATTTTTGTAAAATGAAGGAGAATGACCGTTGGAACTAAGACTTCAGGGTTTGTAAAACATTTTTCTTAAGAGATTTTCTTTCTATAGCCCGTTTTAGATTCAGGTTCTTTGATAAACGTTGTCCATTTTGACGTTTTAAGTCGAGACTTTGTCGTTTTGAGGAAAATCCCAATTTTTCTCTCTTTAAATGCCTATAACTTTTTTGTATTTTAACCTACAGAGCCAAAATTTGGCACATAATTTACCTATAACGCTATAAACGCGGTCCAAATTTGGTTGCCCTTACTTTATTATTTCCGAAGATATAAATTTTTTTCGAAAGAAAACACAAAATTGTCAGTGAAAACCTGCGCCGCTTTTCCTGGCTAACGAACTTATCGAAGCCACTTGCAAAAGGAAGGTATTCATCAAATTTAATCAAAATCGGCCCATTATTTTTTGAGTTATCGGTGTGATACAGATACATATATATATATATATATATATATATATATATATATATATATATATATATATATATATATATATATATATATATATATATATATATATATATATATATATATCAAAATTCAAAAGTCGGGATCTTTTCATTAGTGGATTTTTTAAAGACATAAAAGAATAAGCAGAAGAAGAATATATACATTTTATAACACCGGTATGTGAAAGTTTCTGGAAAACGTGGCCAAATGAAGAAGTGCGGAAGCTACAGTGAAACAAAAATGGGTGCTGGAGAAAGAGTCATAGTTGCAACGACAAGGCGAAGTCTCTCTTAGACTGTGATGAAAATGAGAATGATGAGTGTGTAACGGAGATAAATGGATTTGTAATTTTTTATTTAATACATTTGTTTTGTCTGGTATTTTTGTACTATTTTTGAATCCAGATTTGTATTGTTCTTTATAGCATAAAAATATGTCAAAATTGGGTTGCACTCTGCGTCATAAAAAAAGTTTGCATTAAAGTAAATAACTTACGACAGCATTCATAAGTTTTCACGGAAAAAAGATTCAAACTAAATATTTAATTTCTTATCTGACACCTAACTTTAGGAGATTATGAATTTTCTGTGTAAGAGACATTTCAATGAGCATTCTAAATACATGTAAAATATAATATGGTTTAATTTGTCTGCTAAAATTATTATAAACAATATAATTAGGCACCTTGACGTTAATTTTTTATTGTAAGAACAGACGGCTCATTGTTAACAATAAAAAAAATAGAATGTCTGTAAGTTACTGCGAAAATTTCACCATTCCTTAGATATCAAACCAGTATAGAAATGGTTAAACGAAACCTATACTTATATTTTATAGCAGGTGCAGGTAAGAATGTTTGTAATATTCTTTAGACAGTGTGTAAAAGCCAAATGGAATAAATTCATTATTTCGGTTACTGTACATTCTTATAAAAAATCCCGAAACACGTCAAATTTAAATTATAAATTGACATTTTTCAACGTGAGAATGCGATCCTGTCCTTCAACCTCCTTCGAATGACAGGTGCAACCCCCAATTTTTTATAGGGGAAGTATAGGCTTGTGTTATGTCGTTTGAAAGGTCTGTTCATTCTCTATTCAAAAATGTTATAGTTTTCAAGTTTATTGCAACAGTTAAGATAGAATACAATAAAATCATGTGGTTCCCAAATTCGCTACAATACAACAAAAAACTAAATGTAATGCAAAATGTAATAAAATGTAAAACACTAAAAATAACTATGAATGTCAATGAAGTAAATGTTCAAAATGTTCACCGAGAGCTTCTTGACAACACCCTAATCCTAAATAAAACTGTCTTCTAACATTATTTAACATATCAGGCGTGATCGACCTAATCGCAAGCGTTATTCGTTCTTTTAAGTCATTTAAATCAAAAGGTTTATTTTTGTACACAATGCTCTTCACATATTCCCATAAAAAGAAATCTAATAAGGTAAGATCAGGTGATTGCGCTGGCCATTCTATTGATCCTCGCCTCCCTATCCACCGATTGGGAAATATTGCATCGAGTTGGTAATGTGGTGGTGCTCCATCCTGCTGAAACCATATCGTATTCACTGGAACTTGAGGGTTTCCTGGATCAGGGTCTAAATTTGCCAAAGTTGGAATGACATCATTTTGAAGTAGTGCCAAACAATTATCGCCATTCAAATTACCTTCAATGAAAAAGGGACCAATGATATGGTTTCCAACAATGCCTGCCCAAACATTAACCTTCCATGGGTATTGCCTTTGTTCTTCTCTCATCCGGTGAGGATTTGTCGTTGCCCAGTAGCAACAATTTTGCCGATTAGCATATCCGTTAAGTGAAAAAGTACACTCATCAGAAAACATAACGTCTTCTAATTGAATAATATTGTTATCCAACATGTCCATCATTCGCTCACAAAAATAAGTTCTCCTATCGTAATCGTCTTCCATGAGCTCCTGAGTAGGTATCATTTTATAGGGATGCATTTTATTTTCTTCTAATATGTTAATTATCGATGCATGGCTAACATTAAATGTAGTGGATGCCTGTCTAGCCGATGTATGTGGGTTTTCCACAAATTCAAGCATCACATCTAATTTGATTTCATCACTCAGTGTATTGGCTGCTTTTTTTATCTGCCTTACATGACCAAACTCGCGAAACTGCTTCTCTATTTTACTAATTGTTCCAGGAAATTTCTCATTAAATAGGCGAGTTACTTCATGTTGTGTTCGGGTTTTATCTCCGTAACCAATCATTTGTATAACTGTTATTTTATGGATTTCCGTTAATCTAACCATTTTTCTGAATTGTAGTTAACGAAATTCAAACTAAAATTATAATACTAACAATTTAAATGACAACTTATAATTACAAAACAATTTGCGTAGGCGTTTTAAACAAACTAACATTGCCTCGGAAACTCTTTAATGTATTTTTAATGGATACAATGTAAAAAGCACATTACTATGGTTTTTGCTTACTTTCTTATCTTCAAGACCTAAACGGGAAATAAGTTTTGAGTATACTAATTACAATATTGTAATAAATTTTGAGTATTTTTTAGCGAATTTCGGTAACCACATGATTTTATTTTATTCTGTCTTAATTGTTGCAATAAACTTGAAAACTATAAGATTTTTAAATAGAGAATGAACAGACCTTTCAAACGACATATCACAAGCCTATACTTCCCCTTTAAAAAATTGGGGGTTGTGCCAGTCATTCGAAGGGGGTTGAAGGTAGGGATCGCATTTTCACGTTGAAAAATGTCAATTTATAATTTAAATTTGACCTGTTTCGGAAATTTTTATAATAATGTACAGTAACCGAAAATTTCAAAAATTTGTTTAGCTTAAACGTTGTCAAAAGTGTCAAAACATATGTAAAACATGATTTGGGAACGAAAATATTTTGTCGGTAGGTCTGTATGTCTGTCTGTAGTCATGGTAACTTTAGAATGAATTGAGGTATCGTCTTCAAATTTTTTTGCTAAATCGGCGTAAAAAGTCTCAAAAGATATAGAAAACTTGACTCTGGAACGAAAGTTTTTTTGTCTGTCTGTACGTCTGTCGGTTAGTAGCCGCACACAACTTTTGAACGGATTGTGATATCAGCTTCAAATTTGGTATCCTGTTAGCACCCGACAAAGGAACGCTTACGTTTGTGGATAACATCGCTGCATTTCGTTAAAACTCGAGTAATATAACGTTTCAGAAGTTTATGGGTACAGGAATACAAATATTTTCTTTGTGGTCAAGTCATGGACCCTAAATTCATTACATTAGAATTTCTTTCTGAAGAGAATACATTATCACAGCTATGTGGAAGTTATGATTTAATTTGCAGCAGTAATTTTTGGTCTTATTTTAAAAACTCCGTGTTTCCTAAAGTCTGGACAATTACAAGAATTTGCCAATTTCATAAGAGTGTAGCAGCGTCGCGAGGCATCACAAAACTATGCAAGTTTCCACAAGTGCCTAATCTCTTACAGAACAACCAGAAGTGTATACACAAGAAGCACAAAATGAAGATATTGTGATTTTCTGATAAAATTTACTACATTCCCAAGTGACTTTAAACAAAGTAGCAGCCACACAGATTCGAAATAACCTGAGTAGGTACTTTTGATCTTGATCTTAGAGCGTTTTTATGAAAATAATTAACATATATTTTGACAAAGTACATATAATAATTTTGATCCCAAATAGACCAAAAGATCCATTGACTAACAACCGACCCCATGGCAATAGGAGTTTTATTGAAAAATATTACATACAGACTTGGAGACTACTTTTCTGGCTTCACTGCTAGGTTTCGTTTCTGCAAGTCAAGGACGTAGCCAGCGCGTAAGCTAACTGGAGCAAGTACCCCCTCTGAATTCTATATGTTCTAGGATTTTCTTCAACGTTTCTGCAATCGATTTCGCTGCTTGACAACATCTTCAGACAGACTAAAATTAAATCAATACCAAATCATGACAACTATAAATAAAGATATGTTGCTATGTTATAATGTTTTGATCGAAAATTCTTTAAAATTGAAAATAAAGTGAAACTCAGATGACGGATGAGGCCTTTAAAATGTCTACGTAATGTATTTCAATATTTAACATAAAGATAGAGCTAACCTCTAACAGTAATAACTATAATAACAGTTACAACAATTTTCTTTTTTTTTCTTCAAGGCTCGTCCGCGACTTTGCCGCCCCAATAGCATTACAGCCTTTAGCTTATTGTGCATGCGCTTAGTCTTTTTACTCCACCCATTCCAAAATCACTGTGTCTTGAACTAGTCTGCACAGCGATTGATAGGGTGAAGTTTTATAATGCTCTGTCTCCGGTCTAGACTGACAGTAGATCAGTTGTCTTTTGCGGGCTAGAGCTTTACAGTCGCACAAGATATGCTAGGCTGATTCCTCCCCCTCACCGCCCCATTTTATGCAGGTATTTCTTGATGGCCATGTGTCCCATCAAGAGACCTGTTATGTTTCTGAGCTGTCCTCTACTAAGATTTAGCAGCTCCACAGCTCTCATTGAACGGGGCTCGTCAATCACTGACTTCACATGCCCTGAGCCCTGGATAGTCTGCCCAGTACACCTTGTGTTGGTTCCTAACCCAGGACTTAATTGCTCCCCTGACATGCTCTTTGTCACGCTCCGAACCGGTTCTGGTCCCATAAATGGTTCTACTAACCCTCTCTTCGCGAGACTGTCAGTTTCTTTATTTCCTTTGGCCTCCGAGTGACCCGGCACCCAGATGAGGATGACCTTATTCTGCCCAGCCAGGTCGCTCGTCTCGTCTAGGCACTCACTCATCAGCCAGGAATTTACCCGTGGGCTACCTAGGGCCTTAAGGGCTGCCTGGTTGTCTGTGACTATGAGGATCCGCTTGTTGGTGTAGCCCCTCCACTTGTTCTCCCGCACACAGTGCAGAATGGCGTACATTTCGACCTGAAAGACCGTTGCATGGGCTCCGAGGGAAATACTATGACTTACCCTCGGTCCTTCCGAATAAACACCTGCCCCCGTGCCACGCTCCCCGCCGGATCCGCCCGTGAACCAGACGAGCGCGTCCCGTGTATGCCGGGCGTCTCCTCCCACCTCTCGCGGTCAGTGATTTCCACTGTAAAGTTGTTTTCCCTGTAGATTCGAGGGCTCGCGAAGTATCACCTCATTTCAAGCATAGACGATCTTCTGAATTTTGCAGTGGCCCTTGAAGCCTGGGTTGTTCTTCAGTCTATCATTGCAGGCTAGTCCGTATAGTCCTAGCCTGGCCTCCCCCATAATAACTAAGTGTAGAGGATCCAGCAGATCCAGCAACACCTCCATGGCGGCTGTTGTGGTTGAAGACATGCAGGGGCCATGTCTTCAACCAAGCCTATCTTTGAATCTTGCCTAGTTTTTGTCTGGCACTGGATTGTGTCACCTTAGATCACCAGACCAGTGCCGCGTATGTTAACTATGGTCTGGCCACCCTTGTGTACAACCAGTGGGCCATACTAGGTCTAGTGGCGGCTAACGCCATGACTACCCTACGCAGTATTTTTTTCAACGTGACCATTCCAGGTTAGCTTAGAGTCCATACGACCCCAAGATATTTTACCTCTCTGGCCATTGGAATGTTCCTACCGTATAGAGTGAGAGTTCTGTGACTCTCCCACTTCCTCCTCATCGTAAACGGTATAACGGCTGCTTTCTCGGGGCTCACCCCGAGCCCTTGACCAACCGTCCACCTTTCCACCACTTTCAGTGCTGTCTGCATGCGCTCCCACACTGACGGTGTAACTTTTCCTCGGAATATGATGACAATGTCGTCCACATAGCCCTGTTCCCCATACCCCACTCCCGGGGCCTCGCTACTAGGTCGTCCACGACTAGGCACCAGAGCAAGGGAGACAGAACGCTCCCCTGCGGACACCCCGCCGCGATCCCCGCCAGCAGAGTCCCTCCCACGAGTGAGGTGAACACTGCCCTGTCTCTGAGCATGGAACCGATCAACCTGCAGGAGGTCTCCTCTATTCCACGCTCCCTGGCAGTTACCAGAACTAATCCGACTTAGGTGTTGCTGAAGGCCCCCTCTATGTCTAGGAAGGCCCCCAGCGCCACCTCCCTGTTCTCCAGCGTATTCTCAAGTTTCAGCACCAGTTGGTGCCGTGCTGTTTCTGTTGAGACCCCTGCTCTGTATGCATATTGTCTGCAGGTTAGGGTATATGCTTCCAGTACACCGCCCCTAATGTGCCGGTCGAGCAGTTTTTCCATTGTTTTTAACAAGAAGGACATGAGACTTATTGGCGTCAGGGACTTTGCCTGGTCTGTTGGACGCCAAGGTTTAGGAATGAATACAACCCCCGCTAATCTCCATCCCCTCGGAATGTACCCCAAGGCCAGGCTGGCCCTCATAATGAGGGTAAGCGCCGGCGCCAGTATATCTATACCGTGTTGGAGCATGAAGGGCATTATTCCATCAAATCCCGGAGATTTGTATGGCTTGAAGCTGTTAATGGCCCATCTGATTTTGCTCCAAGTAACCACCTCTTTAGCAATTGTCCAGTCCACTCTAGATGCCCGCATATCAGGCCCCTCTAGAGTAGTGTTCTCAGTCCGGAGGTGATTGGTTTATTATGTTATAGCTGGAGAAGTGCGTCTGGGGTAAAACTTCCATAGTTTCCTCCCCCGAGCTTGTAAAGCCTCCCGTGGATGTTCTAAGGGAGCCTATGTTGGTCTGAGTGTCGTTGGATAGGATTTTGTGTAATCGAGCACTCTCGGATGTATTCTTCACTTCCTCGCGGTGCCTCCTCCACGACTCCTTCATGGCGTCTCTCAGTCTTTTGTTATAGGTCGTTAGGGCATGTCTATATTCATCCCATGCTCCCCACCTTTTAACCGTGTTAAACAGCTCATGAACCTGCGTCCTCCTTTGTCTGAGGTCCTCGTTACACTACGGGACATTCCTGGTGGACGCCCTCATTTTCAGGGGGCAGTTGGCGTTATACGTCGAGGTGATTGCGTCTCGCACTTGGACTGCCGCAATCTCGAAGTCTATTGAATTGTCTATGGTACTCTTAACCCCCCCCCCCCAGTTCCACTGCTAGGTCTGCCCTGTAGGCTTCCCAGTCCGCCTTGCGAGGGTCCCGGTACCATACCGTTTGTCTTTCGATTTTGGCGATTTCCAACCGGATGAAATCTGTGGTCTGAGCTACTTACTTCCCCAGACACAGCCCAGTTCTTAACAAAGTCACCCAGAAACTGGGTGGAAACTGTTAGATCGAAAACTTCCTCACGCCGTGTTGTGACGAAGGTCTGTTTATTACCTCTATTCAATATGTCTAAATTACATTTCATAAGGAAGTGACTCACTCCTAGAGTTTGTGTCCGAGCTTCCCCACAGCTCATGGTGCGCGTTCGCATCCATGCTGATGATGGTCTGTTATCCACCTGGTCTGCTACCCACCATCAGCTGCTCTAATTCCTTGGGTGGAGGAGGGTCCGTGCTGTCCCCTGGCACATAGGCTGACCCGACAGTAATGTGCCTCGGCCCGTCCGCTCCTCCACATCGGATTTTGATTGTTGACAGGTGCCTCGAACAGAAATTCATTAAAGACAGAAACTCTATCCCTTCCCTGACAAAAATGCAGGCCCTCGGGTTCTCGCTGGATCTGCTGTAGATGAGCTTTCCAGCAGCTCCGCCGAGTCCCTTGATCTCTCGTTTATAGGAGTACGGTTCCTGGATGAGGGCCACATCCGTGTTCCTCAGAGCCATCAGTAGTCCGGTCGTGGCTGCCCTACTGCGTTGGAGGTTGACCTGAAGGAACCTATCAACCCCTGGTTGCTTCCCCAGTGGGCGAAAGCTAACCCTTTACAGGCCCCAAAATGCCTTGAAGGAGGTTCCTTCCGTCGTGAGACCTCCAGAGTCCGCGGACGCTGCCGCCCCCTGGCTCGTTCCATTTCCGGAAGAGACTCAACGCACGAGTCTGTAGCCGGAGCCACTCTTCGAGCCTCATTGGTCTTGGTTTTATTTATACTTATGTTCCTCATGTTGTTCCCACGATAATGGGGGAAATACTGCCCACATCATCAGAACCCCCTGTGTGGTGCAAGGCGTGTTACTCTGGAGGGTTGCCCGGTACTCCACAGATTCCGTTCACGACACCATCACCCTGGTGCCATCCATCCCTAGGCACTGGTCACGTGACACCGTAGATTGGGGGAGTTTTTCCGACCTCCACGTCTAGATCCGTCATGTTTAGTTATAAGCAGGGTCACCTCGTGCAGGATGCGGCTCTTCAACGCGCATGCCGGTCTTGGGGAAAGCTTCATCGAAAGCTCATGTTGTTTTATCCACTTCCTCAGCTTGTCCTCTGGAGTCCTTTGGCCCACGACTCCTCGCACCCCAGCTACAACAATAGAATAACTAAACAATAACAGCAATAAAGCAGACTCTGTACAATGAAAGTATCGACATACACCAATTCATTATCTTATTCCAACTTTTTTTCAAAAAACAGTTAGATTTATTTTGTTTGATTTATTTAATTAGGAAGAAGAATATCTCAGAAAAGGGGAATGACAAGCGTAAACTAGACTTGTTTGAAGCCAACAGGGTGAATAGGGCCCGCCGAGATATCTTTGCAAGTAGAAACACCAGAACGAGAGCAACTACAGGAAAGAGCCAGTACCACGTAAGAACTTCTCTTGAAGGAAGCTCCGACATATTGACGAGAAGGAAAACCATTAACTTTGCTGTCGGAATGCATATATGAATAGAAAGCGACCGCATGAAGACCCATTCTGACGTGCGAGCCAATTTACCTGGTTTTAAAGAAAGAGATCGTGTGTGGTTCTAATTTTTTTTTCGTTAAAACTCGAGTAATATAACGTTTCATAAGTTTATGGGTACAGGAATACGAATATTTTCTTTGTGATCAAGTCATGGACCCTAAATTCATATCATGAGAATGTCTTTCTGATGAGAGTCGATTATCAGGTTTTGATTCAATTTGCAGCCCTATTTTACTAATATACACTTAACGCTTAGTTAATTTTATTTATTGTTATTTTTTTTATTCATCTTGATTTTTTATTTCAGCCAATTTAATATGCATAACAGCAGGAAGTTGCTTTAGTTGGAGTTCCCCAGTGATTCCAAAACTCTACCGCACTGACCATGAAAACCCATTGTCCACTCCCATCACAAAAGTACAAGAATCTTGGATAACAGCCTTAATAAACCTGGGTTGCCTGGTAGGTGCTCTAGCAGCTGGACCTTTCACCGATAAAATAGGCAGAAAGAAGACACTGGTTCTTTTTTCACTTTTTGTCATTGTTTCTAACCTTGTGATAGCATTTGCAACAAGCGTGTACCTTTACCTTATATTTAGGATTACTGTAGGAATAGGAGTAGGCAGTCTATTTACCGTTATTCCCATGTACGTCGGAGAAATAGCTCAAAATGATAACAGGGGGATTCTTGGTTGCTTCTTAGGAGTTTGTATGAGTTTCGGGGTGTTTTTATGCTACTTGATAGGTCGTTTCGCGAACGTTTCCACGTTGACCTTGTTATGCACAACACCAAGCTTGTTGTTTCTCATAATTTTTGGTATATTTGCTCCAGAAAGTCCTTATTATTTAGTTAAAGTCAATGATAAAATAGCAGCGGCACGATCCTTGAAAAAACTTAGAAGTACTTCAAACGAGACTAACATAGAGAAAGAACTTTTAGAAATAATACATAACGTTAACAGATACAAAGACATGAAGGGGGGTTTTAAAGAGCTTCTAAGATCGCAACAGGCCATCAGAGGTTTGATTATCTGCATGGGCGCAATATTTTTTTTGCAATTCGCTGGAATAACTACCGTTGTATCTTACATGCAGTCTATTTTTGACGCAAGTGGTTCATCTTTTCCCCAAGATGTATCGACGATTTCAATAGGTCTTATCCAGTTTTTTATGAACGTCGTTACTTCTCAACTTGTCGACAGATTTGGGCGTAGAATTTTATTTTTGTCGTCTTCTACAGGCTGTTTCTTTGCACTCTTATCTTTAGGGGCGTTCTTCTACTTAAAAAACAATGGGTATGATGTCAGTTACTTGTCTTGGTTGCCGACATTGAGCTTAATATTTTATTTTATTGTGTTCAATTTAGGTTTAGGTCCTTTACCTTGGGCGATAACTGGTGAACTATTTCCCTCCAATCTTAAATCTCTTTGTGCGACTATAGTATCGAGTTTTTGTCACTCACTGGCATTTCTAATAGCTTTGATATTTCCTATTTTGTCTTCTACTTTGGGTATGGCTGAAACTTTCTGGTTGTTTTCGGGATGCTGCATTTTTGCTGTCATATTTTTTGCTTTTCTTTTACCTGAAACGAAAGGCAAAAGTCTTGAAGAAATACAAAAAATGTTAACTTCCGCATAAATTACGTCTTTTTTGACAGCTGAGAATATCAAAACGGCAAACAATGTTATGTAACTGAACCTGTATCGTAGTCGTTACACTGCCTACCAATATCAACTTTTTGACCAATCAGGAAGCTACAAGGGAGCGCACGCCTAAATAATTCCCGTAACTTAAGGAAAGCCAACGAAATTTTTCGATCGTCGTCAATTTTACGACCTATTGGTGTTGCAAGGTTAAAAAGGCCATGGGTATGCCAATATGTAAGTGTGAAGACCGACAGGAAGCAATAAATTATCGGCCCATTTCATTGATCTCCAACATTGTTGAGGTGTTCGATAAGGTACTTAAAACAAGGATCATATATTTCTTTAAAAAAAATCAATTTAATATCCGATCATCAGTATGGCTTTCGGGCCGCCACGTCAGTGGTGGCACAAAAGATGTATTCAGCTTTGGATGGAAACTGTTCAAACCTGTGTGTATTTGTGAACCTGGAAAAGGCTTTTGGTTCAGCGAGTCATCAATTGCTTTTGGAAGTTCTATGGGATATAAGGTTTAAAAATAATGAGTTAATCTGTATGAGAATGACTTGACGGGTCGGACGCAATCAGTAAAGAGTGAGTACCTTCTAAAGCTTCATCGAATACGGGATGCCACAAGGGACTATTCTAGGCCTATGCACATTAATGGTCTATTCGATCTTCAAAGTAAAGAAAGTGTTGTAGGTTTTGCAGACGATGCTGATGTTTTATTAGGCTGATAGCCGACCTGAATTCAAGATTCTTGTTGAATAATATATAGGAAATTATTCTTAATGGTTTAGTTCCAGGCTGCTGACTATATACTTCAAGAGAATACAATACCTTCCATTTACAAGCTCTCTGCCACTATACATCCAAGTTTTTCGGGGATCAATTTTTTTGTACAACGAAAGCAGCATGTGTTAAAGACCTTCATTGAGGTAGAATATTTAGGTGTAATCGACAAACATGTCAGATAAAAATGTGCGTAACCAGTATGTAATAAAGAAGCTGTGGACCATATGTTATAGATTTAGAACGCTATATGATGTACATACGATTAAACAGATGAGAACTGGGTACAATGTACTTATTGAGTCTTACATTAGATATGATATAGCCAGTTGGGATGAACTCTCATTTAGCAGTTAGAGGTTCTTTAGAAACGATTTCTAAAGAATACGTTTGGCAGAGAAATGAGCTCTACCAGATTTTATGCGAAAGAACATAATAGATCAGCGATAGAGATTTTTCCTGAAGGTGAATCTTATGCAGTGTACAAATACACCTTCTTTTGTTGTGAACTGTCATCCCCATATCGTACAAGATGTGATAAAACGTCATACGTGACCCCATAAACAAATAAAACGATTGGCCAGAGGGCATATTTATATCTTATTGGCCCTAAATTATTTCATAGCCTCCCAAACGAGGTAAAGAATGACCACATCTTTACTGAATTTGAGAGAAGATTGATGTTTTAGGGTTGAAATTCCGATTTTAAACTGAAAAGATAATCATATTTTATGGAACCCTACTTTAAAAAAATGTTTTGATTAAATTTGCGTGCCTTATTTCATTTTCTTTATTCATATTGTTTGTTGGTAATGCATATATTACTACATTTATTTGAGTTTTCGATTACCTAATCAATGTTTATGTATTTTATGCCTGATACAATACTCAATATGAGTAACTTCACTGAGTGTAGTTTTCTTGTAACTGATTGGTTATTTCCTCTAAACTTTGTTGGTGATTTGTATTTATATGTAACTATTACGTAAATAAACTATTATAAAACAGTGAGCACATTTATTGATCCTTGTCATTCTGTTTCATATTTTGCATTGTGAAGCCCCCGCCTTCGTTCATCGAAAAATTCAGGAAAACTAGGGGTTACTATTTGTGACACTAAAACCATGGGAAAACTTTAGACTGAGTTTCCAAGTTAATTGGTCAGTATTAGCATTAATTTATCGCGGACACCAGCACTGATTAACCAGGGTTAGTACTTTCTTTAAGGAGAACTCAGTAGTAACAATTATTCTTTCTGGATTGCTTTAATAAGCAGCAGAGGCCAAGGTAGACTCAAGTGGAGTTGAACAAGGTTCGATTGAGTTACTTTCTCTATAAGAATTTATGCGTTGGGGTAAGACGGTGTAATAATTAATATTCCGCCTAATATGTACAAGATATATTTACAAAAATAAAAGTGGGAATTATTTACAAAAAGGAAAGGAAGTTGTTAACAAGATTTAACAGCTATACATAAAAGACAGGACATTTCAAATGATTTCTTTATTTCGCGCAGGCAGAGATTGTTGATTGACCACTGAGTGAAAATGAAACAGGCGGTGAATGTACGGAGCTATATATTGAAGCGACGGCTATTGTATGCGGTGACGGTAACGGCGGAAAAGCGGAATAGCAACCAGTGGAAGGCGGTAATTTCGGTGGCCTAAGCAAAACAGGTTAGCGTCAGGACAAGCAGCTTATTCAGCACTAAAATAAAACGACAAAGTAACAACACCATCTAGTAGTGCGTTATTCATTGACCTGGGGAAAGGGATTTCGAGTAGACGACGTCCATACAAGAGGCGCAAAACAACCGAATACCCCTATACAGGTTGTTGATGTCCCTAACCAAACCCGGGGAGCCATTTTTTCCCTTAAGGCTCGTCCGCGTCTTTGCTGCCCCGATAGCATTGCAGCCTTTGACTTATTGTGCATGCCCTTTGTCTTTTCTACTCCACCCATTACAAAATCACTGTGCCTTGAACTAGTCTGCACAGCGATTGGTAAGGTAAAGTTTTATATTGCTCTGTCCCCGCTCTAGACTGACCGTAGATCAGTTGTCTTTTGCGATTCAGAGCTTTACACTCGCACAAGATGTGCTGGGCTGATTCCTCCCCCTCGCCGCAGAGTCTGCATGCGAGGTCCCCCTCGAACCGCCCTATTTAATGCAGGTGTTTATGACAGCCATGTGACCCGTCAAGAGTCTCGTTATGTTCCTCAGCTGCTAAGATTTAGCAGCTCCACAGCTCTCTTTGAACTGGGATCCCGAATTCGTGTCTTCACATGTCTGAGCCCTGGACAATTTTCCCAGTATGCCTTATGCTCTTCCATGCTCCATGACTTGATGGTTCCCTGACCGTGCCTTTCGATACGCCCAGGACCGGCTCTGGTCCCATAAATGGTTCTGCTTCGCGAGACTGTCAGCTTCTTCATTGCCTTTGACCCCCGAGTGACCCGGCACCGAGATCAAGATGACCTCATTCTGCCCAGCCAGGTCGCTCGTCTCGTCTCGGCATTTACTAACCAGCTTGGAATTTGCCCGTGGACTACTTAGTGACTTAAGGGCTGAGGATGAGGATCCGCTTGTTGGTGTAGCCTATCATCTTATTCTCTCGCACACAGTGCAAGATTGCGTACATTTCGGCCTGAAAGACTGTTGCGTGAGCCCCGATGGAAATACTGTGACTTACCCTCGATCCTTCCTAATAAACGCCTGCCCCCGTCCCACGCTCCCCGCCGGATCCGTCCGTGAACCAGACGAGCGCGTTCCTTGGTAGTCAAGGCGTCTCCCCCCGCCATGCCTCGCGGTCGGGGATTACCACTGCAAACTTATTTTCCCTACAGATTTGCAGGCTCGCGAAGTTTGACCTCATTTCAAGCATGGGCTCCTTCACGATCTCCTGAATCTTGCAGTGGCCCCTGCAGCCTGGGTTTGCCTACAATCGATCATTGCAGGCTAGTCTGTATAGTCCTACCGGGGAGCCATAACCGTCATACTCATGGTAAACCATATTAGGTATTTCACTGCAAGTCTACTGTGGTACAGTGGTATGTGACACATATAGCAGTGTCATGTATGGCTGTATGCATAACCTTTCAATATATATGTAATGTGTTTAACAGAGTGGGAATAAAATGACAGTTCAGTTAATACTGGATAATGAAGATTGATGTTTCATTTTACAACACGTTCCCGTAATAAAATCTATTAACAATAGTATAACATCTACCCACTCGTAGCGGCGCCCACCCTCCACCACGTTCTCAGGTATTCAACTACAAGTGGGGGGCTGCGCAGGCCGTTGTTAATTAACCGGCTACCCCAGGTCCACCCAGACAGACATCCCAAAGTTGATCTCCACCTGTCACTTCCAGAAATGTAAGTGCGCGGTGGACCCAACGTCCTTTTTAACAGGTTATCGCCGCACCGACCGGATCCCAGGGAACTAGAACTGCCACACATGTGTTAGACCTTATCAGGTATTTCAATGCAAGCTTACCAGCCAAACCTTGAGGTATTTCCCTGCGGGTGAGACGGTACACAGGCCGTCGTAAGTTAACCGGTTCCCCAGGCACCACGAAGTTGGCTCCCTGCTGCCACGGATTACAAATTTCTAAGAAAACAAACGGAGAACACCAGACACTATTTCACTCAGCCGGAGCATACGCAGCGGGTCTCCAGGTGCCACCTTACACGTTGCTAGATAAAAGAAGCACACAGAGAATATTAATAAACCAATAACCCTCACCTGGTACAGGTATCACAAAGCAGATTCCCAGGGCGCCACCTCGTAGAAAGGAGATACAATCTAGCTACATGGTAAAATATCCAACCGATGCGAAGTGGACACCCAGGTGCCACTATGTACAAGTTCTTAAAACCAAACTAATAAAACCAAAGCACCGTATTAATCGGACGGTACATTCATTCTATCGAACCACTGCTCTCCAAAGAGGACACAAGTGCTAATAGTCATAAAAAAAGAGAAGAGGCCCAGACCCGGACCACACACAAACATACATTTACCTCCCAATCGCGCTCATCCGGAAATTACCTAGAAACAGGGGCTCTGATCTTCACTTGGACAAATCTTGTTGTGGCGGCCTGGAATCTATAAACGCTTGGTCGGAACTCAAATACAGCATAATTATAACTATGCTGTGACTGAATCATTCATACACCTACGCCCTACTTCACTCGCAGGCTGCCAGAGAATGCCGATAGCTGTGTGCCGGCCTCCGTTTCCTTGCAGTGTACATCTCTCGTCGGCGTACACCTCTCAGATATCTCATGGATCGACGGTGGGGATATCTGGTGTAACCTCCAGACCTCCCCATATGGTTCCAATTATATTTACTTGCGCGTCTAATTAGTTATTAATGCTAATAACTTATACAAATACACCAGAACTTGCTTCTGTCCTGACTCGTCTGTTTCAGATATCTTACAATAGAGGCATATACCCTAGTAACTGGAAAACTGCTCGAGTACAACCCGTCCCCAAGAAAGGATCCTAAGCGCTTCCTAGCAACTACAGGCCTATTTCTCTCCTTTCAGTCGCCTCTAAAGTGATGGAAAAGTATATAAACACCGAATTACTAAAATTTCTTGAAAAACACAGTCTAATCCACGACAGGCAGTATGGATTCCATCAGCGCAGATCAACTGCCGACCTCCTTTCCTTTGTCACTCATTCTTGAAAGAAGTCTATGAAACTACACGGTGAATCGCAGATTGTCGCTCTAGACATATCCAAAGCATTCGACCAGGTCTGGTACGCAGCGCTGCTAAATAAACTTCCGGCCTATGGCCTACCACCAAAACTCTATACCTGGACAGCAAATTTCCTCGCCAACTGGAGCATTGCTGTTGTCGTGGATGACCATTTCTCTAAACGGTATCCAATTAATGCAGGGGTCCCTCAAGGTTCAGCTGTAGCTCCTATTTTTGTTTCTTCTCCACATCAATGACTTTCTATCTAGCACATCCAACCCAGTTCACAGTTACGCGGACGACACCACCCTCCACTCAAATATACGATATTCTAAGCCTGTCTCTTTAGCCCAATTAGATGAGGATCGCAGACTCATGGAGGGTTCTGTATCTGTGGATCTCTAAAAAATATTAGACTGGGGAACTAGAAATCTTGTACAATTAAACTCCACCAAATCTCAGTCTTGCTTTCTATCTCATAAGAGATACACCATATGGCCTACCACCAAAACTCTGTACCTGGACATCAAATTCCCCTCCAACCGGAGCATTTCTGTTGTCGTGGATGGCCATTCCTCTAAACTGTATCCAATTAATGCAGGAGTTCCTCAAGGTTCAGCTTTAGCCCCTACTTTGTTTCTTCTCCACATCAATGACCTCCTCTCTAGCACATCCAACCCAGTTAACAGTTCCGCGGACGACAGCACCCTCCACTCAAATATACAATATTCTAAGCCTGTCTTTTTAGCCCAATTAGATGAGAATTGCAGACTCATGGAAGGTTCTGTCTGTGGATCTCCAAAAAATATTAGACTGGGGAAGTAGATATCTTGTACAATTCAACTCCACCAAATCTCAATCTTGCTTTCTATCTCATAAGAGATACACCAGCCCTAGACCCATCACAATGAAAAACCAAGTTATTCAAAGTAATGAGTCCTTTTCACTTGTTGGCATTTCTGTGGATCGAAATCTCAATTGGCACCAACATATCACATAATTTGCAGAAGCGGCTGCTAAGAATTTAGGTTTCCTCTTCCGGGCTCACAAATACATTTCACCAGTTAATCTCTATACCTTATATACTTCACAAATAAGGCCAAACCTCGAATACTGCTCCCACATCTGGTGTGCCGCTGCCGCTTCTACACTCGCTATCCTGGACTCTATTCAGTAGAGTATATGTCTAAGCAGTGACCCTACCCTCACCCAAAGGCTGCCATTCCTTGCCCACTGACCTGCCGTTGGTGACCTCTCTCTCTTTTATAGATATCTGCACGGGCACTGCTCAGAGGAGCTTTCTTCCATAGTTCCTCAACCTGCTGCCTTTAACAGATCTAGAGCGAATTCACCTTTTTATTGTCCAGGTCACCAGACATAGAACATCTTGTTATGCCCGCTCTTTTATCCTGAGTACTTCCAAATTGTGGAATTATTTGCCGGCACATGTTTTTCCTTTTCCTCCGAACCTCAAAACATTCAAGTCCAGAATTAACAAGTTGCCTCTTTCATCCTTGTCGACACCCACGGTACGATAGTATTTAGGCTGTAAGCCCTTGTGTTGTGTTGTTGAAATATATATTTTTTAAATGTTTCGTCACCGTAAGCTTATTATAGCATATTAAAATTGACGCTGCGTCACGATATAACAAATATTTTGGAGAATAAAGCAAAAAATAATTATGTAGACATTTATTATACAAAAAGATATACATATATAGGACTGCTAGAAGCTATAAAAGTATAAAATGGACATCTACCCATTTCGGTAAAATCAAGAAATACAAAAGCCGCTTATATCTAAAGATATGTAAAAAAGAAAACTCTATACTTGAGCTTGCTACAAATACAAAAATAATTCATAACATTAATGCTAGTAAATGCTTTTTTCTGGTAGCACATACTTCATGTTCAATAGTAATAATAATAATAGTAATAATAATAATAATCACACTAGCACATTTATACATACATCAACATATAATTAAAGTAATAAATATATACATTTTAATTAATTAAGATACAGTAGGTACTATTAAATGTTATATAAAACTATTGTTATTATGAAAAAGTTCTGTAAGTGTGAAAATGTTGTAAAATGACCATGTATAGTTATTTATAAATCTTATCATGTAACAAATTTTAATATTATTCTTGGAAAAAGTCATCAAATTAAGGCCATTTATTTTGGCAGTTTGTTTTTTTATTGGCTAGTTATACCCAGACTATTTGTAAATATTTACCTGACATGTACCGAGTTATGAGTACTTAAAACAAGTGATTCAGTCTCAAACAGGCGTGAAAAATATTATACCAGTGCCCAGACGGCTAATTTTACCTGTCACAAATGTCAAATTGATATTAATAACAATAGTCACTTGACACAAGTGTTCTTAATCTTTAATCGCTAACACGCGGTCTGTAACACCCCTCCCTTTCTTTGATTTCAACTTTTGAATAAAAATCGTTAAACACGTAGTGTAAGATCCGATGATCAAAGGTTTGCGGAATGGGCTCAAATACTCCTTGATGAAGACACGAAAATAGGAAATTTGAATACGATCAATCTGAGGATGTTGATGCCATTGATCCATCAACCGAGGAGGATTCTGATTCTGATTAACACTATAAAAAAAAACTAGTCAACAAAGAAAGATGAGACCAAGTTATATTTCAAAAAGAAAAAATCAAGCAATATGTTGGTAAAATGAATCCTTAAGAGTTATAAAAATTACTACACCTATTACATCCGTGAAGTATAATAGACTATTCAAGCAGTGACAGACAAATCCTTAGGTTTTCATCTCGCAGGAATAAAGAAGAACCTACTGGAATCTAAGAACTCTGCAGCATAACATTTTGATGGCTTTATCTGCTTTGGTTCCAAAAGCAACGAACACAGGAAGTAATCCTAAAATTAAATATATTTGGTCACTTCTGTCTTCGCTTGATTTTAGAACTGATCAAATGGTACAGCTGCCAAATGTATAAATCACAGAACCCAGGCAAAAATATAACCTTCCTAATAATCCTATATTATCGAAGTAAGAAGTGATGATGTTTTTAGGTACTTTGATGTATAGGTACTTAAAAATTGAAGTTAGACCATGAAAGCATCAAGTCTTTGTTTGCAAGAAACATGATACCTTTCTATGTACTATGCCATGAGCTTCTCCTGGTTGCTTTGAAGTTTGATAATGCTACAATTCAAAAGTGAAAACAAGGTCAATGAAATCCTATCGACGATACTCAATACAAGTATTGAAATCTCACAAAGTACCTTCTCTATTTCTATAAATGTTACAATTAGTTGCCTTTAAAGGTAGCTGTAGATTCAAGATGTACATCTGCAAAAAAACCGCTTGGTATGAAATCAAAATAAAGTCCATCTAGATGCTCGATAATAGTTTATTTTTAATGCATATAGGGAAAGGTTTAGAGTCCATTTCGTTATGTCACAATGAGAAGTTTACTTTCATAACTTGTCCTGTGGTTGGTTGAACCTGATTGGAAAGTCAAATTGCAATGTAACAGCTGACAGCTGGTTTACCTCCTTGCAGGTTATGCAGGAGTTACAGACCAGAGGTCTCATCACCAAGCATTCAAGTGAATAATTAGCATGAAGAGAATATCGGCTCAATAACAAGATAACTTCACTGTTATATTTACCTAAGCCATTTAAGTCATTCTAATTTAATCAATGGACCACAGAAGCTCATGTTATCCCAAATCTCAAGAACAAGAAATAGAAATAATGTAATTTTACAATTCAACAAAATATGATGTGGATGTTAGATAACAATTCCCCAAATTACAGCCCTAGTTATAGAACACAAAAATTGCCAATGGTACTTGATGTTAGTACCATAAATGTATATGTTATCTACTACAGTTCCATAAATATACCACCAAGAGGATAGATTTCTTGCAGTAATCAGCTAAAAATCATTTTCGCAAAAATAATGACAAATCCAAGAATTCCTAGAGAATTTCGGTGCCATAATTGCAATGCTACTTGGAATTTTGTATAATGCTGGTACAAAATGAACCTTCCCAACATCACCATGAAAAGATATGCTATCGATGTCCACCAAGACTAAAACTGAATCCACTTCCTGTCTCAAACCTACATGTATCCAATCTTCACGAAAATATTCTCATAGAGTATGTTTCAGGAACAAATAATTTTGCTTCTCTATTGCATTTCCTACCAGTTCAACGTTGTTTTGTTGGCTACTAAGGTAAATGGTCTTGTTTGAAAAAATATTAACAACATAATTAGATCTTTGAGCAGCCTTTAAAATCATATTTGGATGACTATGTATTAAATTTCAACTGTCACAAATGTCAACGCATAAATACAGACTAATTTCAACAGCCACTTGATGCTGAATCACTTTTTGGGCGACTCTAATTAATGTTAAACAGTAGAATGTAAGATAAAACGTAATATACAAATATATAAAAAAAAACTAAAGTGAAGACCACCATTTTTTACATTATTGTGCGTGTTCTTATTATAGCAACAAGCGTTCATTGATTACCCTACCTAACTTGATGAAACCATTATTAAATAGACATAGACTATCTCTTTGGCTTCATGGTTACTTGTATTCTTCAATTTTTTAATTTCAGCCTAGTGATGCCATTATGGCATATTGTACAAAAGATAAAAAGCTGTTTTAAAATTAGAAAAAAAGCCTCTAAGTCTGTATACAAACAGTATATCTTTTAATCTCAAAATTTAGGTAGGACTAAACTTAAAAATTTTAATTTTATCCTCGAAAAAAATTTTAGTGACTGAAAAGGTCACATTTATGTTACTTTCCTGTAAAATTTAAACATATATAGGTATAATACAGCAAAAAAATAGTGATCTTCTTTGCAAACCAGACTTTTAGGTGCATATTACAGTCTGGCAACGAATCTTAAAACGCCAAAATCGAGAAAGTACAGAAAATAACATGAAAATAAAAAATATGTATAAAATCTGAAGATTAAACCAAACTTCAGACAGAAAAACTGATTCCTAAACCAAATCGAAAGTCGCTGTACTGAAGATTGTTAAATAATATTAAATAATATAAATAATCGTGAAAGAGGTAGCAATTTAGTATTCCCATTGTGTGGCCTGTTCGACTGACGTATCTCCTAAACGGAAAGAGCCGTTTTTACTAGCCGTAAGGTAGTTTCCTCCGGCTGTTTTGATGCAGAGACGAGTTGGTTCACGCAGCTCCAAATAGAAACCTTCTGGTGTATCAGAATCTGCAGTCACACCTTCACTGTCGAAGTGCCAGTATTTGTTATTCTGACCTGAAATTAAAACATGTATTAAAATAACAAAATTAAAGCAAACATTATTTCTTTACTACTAATCCAAAGGCTATGACCATTCTTATTTAATAAACATCAATCTGAAATATAAAAAACGTCAGCCCAACCCAGAACCCCCCCTGCAGCCCCGCCTTTGCACCAAATGATTCTCATCTCTATCCTGGACACAAAAAATGCCACACCGCATGCAAATATGAATCGATCGCAACCTGGAGTATGTAGAATATTTTTTTCAATTTTTTTTTCAACAACACAACACGAGAGCTTATAGCCTAAATGCTATCGTACCGTGGGTGTCGACAAGAAGGAAAGAGGCAACTTGTTAATTCTGGACTTGAAGGTTTGGAGGAGAAGGAAAAACATGCGCCGGCAAAGGAATTCCACAACTTGGGAGTCCTCGGGACAAAAGAGCGGGCATAACAAGATGTTCTGTGTCTGGTGACCTTGACAGTAAAAGGGTGCATTCACTCTGTTCTCCTGGTAGATCTGTTGGGGACAACAGGAGGGGGAACTATGGAAGAAAGCTCCTCTGAGCAGTGCCCGTACAGATATCTATAAAAGAGAAAGAGGTCACCAACGGGACGTCGGTCGGCAAGGGATGGCAGCCTTTGGGTAAGGGTAGGGTCACCAATGAGACGTATAGCTCGCTTCTGAATGGAGTCCAGGATAGCGAGTGTAGAAGCGGCAGCAGCACCCCAGATGTGGGAGCTGTATTTGAGGTTTGTGAAGTATATAAGGTATAGAGATTAGCTGGTGAAAAGTATTTGCAAGCCCGGAAGAGGAAACCTAATTTCTTAGCAGCCGCTTCTGCAATTGATGTGACATGTTGGTGCCAATTGAGATTTCGATCCACAGAAATGCCAACAAGTGAAAAGGACTCATTACTTTGAATAACTTGGTTGTTCATTGTGATGGGTCTAGGACTGGTGTATCTCTTATGAGATAGAAAGCAAGACTGAGATTTGGTGGGGTTGAATTGTACAAGATTTCTACTTCCCCAGTCTAATATTTTTTGGAGATCCACGGAGACAGAACCCTCCATGAGTCTGCGCTCCTCATCTAATTGGGCCAAAGAGACAGGCTTACAATATTGTATATTTGAGTGGAGGGCGCTGTCGTCCGCGTAACTGTGAACTGGGTTGGATGAACTAGAGAGGAGGTCATTGGTGTGGAGAAGAAACAAAGTAGGGGCTAAAGCTGAACCTTGAGGAACTCCGTCATTAATTGGATATAGCTTAGAGGAATGGCTATCCACGACAACAGAAATGCTCCGGTTGGAGAAGAAGTTTGCTGTCCAGGTACAGAGTTTTGGTGGTAGGCCCTAGGCCGGAAGTTTATTAAGCAGCGCTGCGTGCCAGACCTGGTCGCATGCTTTGGATATGTCTAAAGCGACAATCTGGGATTCACCGTGTAGTTCCATAACTTGTTCCAAGAATGGGTGACAAAGGAAAGGAGGTCGGCAGTTGATCTGCGCTGACGGAATCCATGCTGCCTGTCGTGGATTAGACTGCGTTTTTCAAGAAATTTAAGTAATTCGGTGTTTATATACTTTTCCATCACTTTAGAGACGACTGAAACGAGAGAAATAGGCATGTAGTTGCTAGGAAGCGCTTTGGATCCTTTCTTGGGGACGGGTTGTACACGAGTAGTTTTCCAGTTACTAGGGAATATGCCTCTATTGCAAGATGTCTGAAGCAGACTAGTCAGGACAGGAGCAAGTTCTGGTGCGCATTTTTTGAGTACAATTGCTGAGATCTCGTCAAAGCAAGAGGCTTTCCTGGTATTAAGAGAAGAGAGCATCTTTCGTACCTTTTTAGTTTTGAAAATGATATCCGTCATTTTATGCGCGACATTGGGGACTGTTGGTGGTTGCACATCTGGAGGTGGATTGAGAGTAGAATTGCCGGCGAACAACGAGGCAGTAGTAATTAATAGTAGAAGTCCACGCTTTCCAACGATGTATAATGCATTGCCAATAAACTTGTTTTTTTTTGTGAAAAAATAATTGTTGAGACCCTATTTTACGGACGTGCCTCGTATATTGGCAACATAGTAGATTAAACTCAGAATGTAGTTCAGCTCTCAATCTCCCCCATGCCCGTCAAGTATCAAAAGATACTAGAAAAGAACCGCGTGCGAAGACTAGCTCAACGCACTGGAAACCCCACCGACCCACGAAACGCAAGCAAGCTCATCAAACAAGTAATATCAGCCCTTCAAGAACTTCGCAACAACCGTTGGGAGGAACGCCTACAAACCTTGTTTGCCCAATACAATTCCATCTGGCAAATAGCAAAAGTTCTTTGCTCCCAAAATCTTCCGATCTCGCCACTCCATGGCAAAAACGGGATCGTATACACGGATGCGGACAAAGCAGGTGCATTCGCGGATCAGCTGAAGTTGCAATTCAGTCTGAATTATAACAACGTTGATCTGTCGCACGACGCAAAAACGCACCGCTATGTCAGAAGTGCGCTCGGCGTCACCACAGGTAGAAACGTCGAGCCCGCTACTTGCGAAGGTTACCAAATAATCAAAACACTCAAAACTAGGAAAGCCCCGCGATACAATGGAATCTCCAACGTAGCCCTGAAAAATCTTCCCTGCAAAGTAGCGGTATTCATAGCTACAATTATGAATGCCATGCTGTGATTTCAACATTTTCCATTCATGTGAAAGCTTTCCGATATTATCACTATCCCAAAACCCAGCAAAGACCCCCAAAATTACAGGCCCATTAGTCTACTCCCTGCCATCGGCAAAATCGCCAATGCTCAAAGCTCTTGAAACTAAATAAACTTCTATAATTTAATTACCTGCTCCCTCTGATACTGCTCATCAGGTCATACCTGGGAACTGGATCTGAAATATACTCAGCCATGGCTAGTCTCCATCAGGGTTCTGTTATCTCCCCTCTGCTGTACAATATATTTGTCGCAGGAATACGGACACCGCCTCTTAACGTGACATACGCACTGTATGCAGATGACACTACCATCCTCAGCAGCCGATGATAATAACCCAACGTCTACAAACAGCCGTAGACGAGCTCCAAGAAGGTATAGGAAATAATGTCTAGCCCCCATAGCCCCCGATAAATATTCAGCAGCCCTATTTTCCAAGAGGAGACACATACGTCACAAGCACGTGTCATTAGCCAACCGTCTAAATCCCTGGAAAGCCTCTGACAAATACCTCGGGGTTTTCCTCGACAAACGCTTAACATGGCGCCCCTATGTTCAACATGCCCGACGGAAAGCTTGTGATGTTCATCTCGAAGTTCTTTTCAGTTCTTAACAGAAATTCCAAATTCTCCATGAACAATAAACTGCTCATGTACAAAGTCATAAACCGGCCAGCCTTGCACCCTCTGAATGGGCAACCGCGGCCGACACGCCCATCAAGACCCTTCAAATCATCCAGAATAAAATTCTGCGAATGGTTACCGGAGCGCCGTGGTTTGCCAGAAACAGTCAGATTCACTCCGATCTGAAAATGCCTTCGATACTTAAGTTGATAACTCAACTATCCACCACTCAGTTCGCAAAAGCCGATTATCACCCACATACTCTTCTCCGTAGTGCCACCGACTACGAAAAGAAAATCAGAATTAATCACGATATTGTCAACCAAAAGCTACAAAGGATGGGACTAAATGGCTGTTATATAAAGCCCTACTTGTACAATAGAAATAGATTTGTGGAATAAATGGGTCATAAATCTAATACGTTTGTTATTTCAACTGGAGTACCTCGGGGTTCTAATCTTGGTCCACTTCTGTTTTTGCTAGCTATCAAGAAAAGGTCTAACTTTATGCTGATGATTAAGTTATTGAAATATGATAACATAACGTTTTCGTTTTTATTTCTGAAAATCTCTGCTGAGAATTCGTCACACGTAATTACACGAGACTGTTGGTATAGCAGGTGTTCTATTTATTAATATATGCTGTTTGTATTACAAATGCTGCAACGTTAGATTTTTTTTATGAAACCAAAAATAAAATTTGCTATACCTATTAGTGAATTTTCGTAGAAAAAATTAACTAATGGGAAGATCCCGACTTTTGAATTTTGAAAAAAATTTTGCAAATGAGCGCGATCTAGGACCCCTAGAACCCATATCCGGGGTCAGTTTCAATTTTTATATGTTAATATATATATATATATATATATATATATATATATATATATATATATATATATATATATATATATATATATATATATATATATATATATATATATATATATATATATATATATATATATATATATGTATCACACCGGTAACTCAAAAAATAATAGACCGATTTTGATAAAATTTGGCATGTACATTTCTTTTGTAAATGGCTTGGATAAGTTCGTTAGTCAGGAAAATCGGATGAGGTTTTCCGGGAAAATTTTGAGTTTTCATTCGAAAGAAAATCGTATCTTAAAAAGTAATCAGCCGATTTTAATAAAATTTGGCATGTACCTTCCTTTTGTAAATGGCTTTGACAAGTTCGTTGGTCAAGAAAATCGGATGAGTTTTTCCGGGAAAATTTTGAGTTTTCATTCGAAAAAAATTCTTATCTCAAAAAGTAATAGGCCGATTTTAATAAAATTTGGCGTGTGCCTTCCTTTTGTAAATGGCTTTGACAAGTTTGTTAGTCAGGAAAATCTGACGAGGTTTTCCGGGAAAATTTTGAGTTTTCATTCGAAAAAAAGTTTTATCTCAAATAATAATGGGCAGATTTTGATATAATTTGGCATGTACCTTCCTTTTGTAAATGGCTTTGATAAGTTCGTTAATCAGAAAAATCGGACGAGGTTTTCCGGAAAAATTTTGAGTTTTCATTTGAAAAAAATTTTTATCTTAAAAAATAAAAAATCTATGATAACCAAATTTGGTAGGTAGGTTTACGATATAAAAAGTAAACTATACACCAAAATTTAGATTTCTATGTTACAAGAAAAAAAAAGTTATAATAAAATATTTTGTGCCAGATCATTTCTATGAAAATTCACTACCATAACGCACTTGCTGCGTCCAGGCTTTTGTAATTATCATTTTGGTGTAAATCCATAATAAGAAAGTTAAAAGGGAACAACATTTTGTGAATCATCATCTACAAATTAAATAGAACAGGTTCCAGAATTGAGCCACATAACAAAACATTCTGTAGTATTATCTAAATTCTTCCAATTCAGTGTTTGAGCAGGTGTGAGTAATTCTGACAACCATAATGTGCAGATTATTTTTTATTTGTCATAGGAGATACCCATTTCCAGGACTATTATCCGACAGTCCTCGATTATCATACGTTTATAATTTTATATTTACTCTATCATATTCGCAGTTTTTGCACGTCCATTGCGAGGGTCGTCATTTGTACTCGCACGGCCACCTTTAAAGTTGTCAACCTAGTTTTGATTACATGCAAAGAAGATACATAATCTAAAACCTATTACCCCACTCACTTTTTCTTATTTTTCGAAAAACCTTATCTTCTGTATTTTGTGAAACACACATGAATTAGCACATCACTTAGGGCTAGGTTCATATCGACACGAATATAAATATAAACTCATTCCTGTGGTTAAAAAACACAACATTTTTAAAAAATTGTAGAAAGATGCAAGAACATTTCAAGAACTGAAGTGAGCATTAACGTCACCAAACGATGGCTACCAAGGCTTCACGTGTTACTAACGTTAAAATGAGCGGATGCAATCTGTTTATATTAGTGAATTTTTATTTAAAAAAATCACTAATAGAGAGGTATCGATGGTGAGACTTTGCAAAAATTCTTTCAAATGAGCGCGAATTAGGACCCCTAGAACCCATATCCGGGGTCAGTTTGAATTTTTATATGCTTATATATATATATATATATATATATATATATATATATATATATATATATATATATATATATATATATATATATATATATATATATATGTATCCGTCTGATAACTCAAAAAATAATCAACCGATTTAGATGAAACTCGGCAAGTGCCTTTCTTTTATTAATGGCTTGGATGAGTTCGTTGGCCAGGAAAATCGGACAGGTTTTCCGGGAAAATTTTGAGTTTTCTTTCAAAAAAAATTTTTTTTCCGAAAATTTCGATAAAATTTGGTCTACATATTGCTTTGGGAAATACCTAACTATGTGCCAAAATTCAGCTTTCTAGGGTTACAGAAAATTGAGCTATTCAAATTTGAAACATTTATGTTTAAATCATAAGTATGTGGTTGCTGTTGGTTAGTCAATGCTTTTCTTATTGACTCATGTGTTATTAATAGTCAATAGTTTCTTTCCGAATACACAAACCTTCCATTGACTTCTGCTTCTGCCGCTGTTACAGTCCTTTTATTTAGAGCTAGAGTTCTAACCACTCATACAAACAGTGTTTTTTAACCACGTGGCTGGGCGACTGACCGAATTCATTCCCAGTTGCTGTTGATTTACTCATATTCTCTTAATATGTTTGAAGATGTGGTGTCTACTTCATTCCAAGTCACTATTAACCGACTATTTATGAAATCAAATAAGTAAATTAAATCGATTGTCATAAAATATGTAGTGTATTAAGACAAGGGAAAAAGAAATAAAACATATATAACTGTGCACATTTTGATTATATTTTAGGGTGCTTGAGAGAGGTATTGTCACAGCATAATATCTTATTAAAGTTCATTTGTAAATAGGTTTAATTTATATATATATATATATATATATATATATATATATATATATATATATATATATATATATATATATATATATATGATAACTCAAAAAATAATTAACCGATTTCGATGAAACTTGGCAAGTGCCTGTCTTTTAGTAATGGCTTGGATGAGTTCGTTATCCAGAAAAATCAGACGGGGTTTTCCGGAAAAATTTTGAGTTTTCTTTCGAAAAAAATTTTTTTCTCCGTAAGTAACAAAGCTGTTTCAATGAAATTTACTATATATGTTGCCTCAACCTTACTACGTACCAAAATTCAACTTTCTAAGTTTAGAGAAAATTGAGTTATTCAAATTTTAAATTTTCTTTCGAAAAAAATTTTTTTCTCCGAAAATTACAAAGTTATTTTAATGAAATTTTGTGGATATCTTGCCTTAGGAAAACCTTACTACGTATTGAAATTAAACTCTCTAAGTTTATAGAAAATTGAGTTATTTAAATTTGAAGCATTTAATAAAAATTCACTACCATAACGCACTTGCTGCGTCCCGAGTTTTTTTTGCGTACTATGGTCCTATATGATTTGTTTGATACGTAGAAATAATCATACAGTACACGTAACTCACAAAGAATAAAGAAGAAATTTACATTTTGTAAAACCATGATTTTACAAATTATTGTCACTGAACTTGTTTAAATTATTTGGCCATAAATAGGTAACCAAATCAAATACAATAATTACATTAAAAAATATTTTATTAATATAAAAACATTCTTACCTTTGAAATAAACTATTCCCTTTTCACCCCTTTCCACCTGTATGGTTTCATAAGTGGCTTTATTGCATTCCAATTTCGGGTTGCCAGCGCTCTTGTATCCCACAAAACCTTGTTCACATTTAAGAACTAAGATTGGCCTATTTACCAAGTAGAAGAAGTACTTGCAGTTCTCATCGGCGGTATCAGAAGTGGCGTATAAGTGTCCAGAGCGCTTCGTTATCACATATTTGCCGTTGTTAGCACGGAAAGCTACTGCACCATCCTTTTGCCAAATCAGATCGAATAATGCGTTAGAAGACCTGAAAAAAAAGAAAATATGGTTAATGAAAGTATTTTTAAAGTAAAAACTGATTAGTAGTAAATGCGGGTGTTCTGTCCTCTTTGCTATGGAGATTTGTTGTGGGCAGACTTAATAGCCAGGGTACCCAGCAGAAATTAGAAATCAAATTCCCTGATATTTCCAGGCCCCTGGTGTGAATTTTTCGTAATACTTTTTTATTAACAAAATAAATAAAAATTCTGAAAATTTTTCTAAATGCATACATTATCAAAAACATGAGTATACTTAATTTTGTTGAACTAATACAGAAAAATGATAACTTTTAAATGACTGAGTTAATACATTTTTGCAGTAACCACTTAATAAAGCTTCACTAGTTTTAATCTAAATGGACCACAAGAGCCATATTGTAACTACTGTTCAAGCATTCGAATAAAAACACGTCTTCTTGCTCAATAAAGTAAAGTTTCTTGAAAAACCATAATGAATCACATGTCAAATGTTTACTATGAAAAAAAGGCGTAATAAAATTACCACATTAAGAAAATAAGATGGTAGAAATTATTCATACGTGTTCTCACAATGTGGTAATTTTAGATTTTAAAATTTCAGTTTCATATTTTGCATTTTCTTCGATGTGTTTTTTCCTCATTTCTAGTTAAGATTTTTTTCTACGTGCTTTATGTTTCATTTTTCCTGTTCTGCTCATCTCACGCATTGTCTTCTGATTTCCATCAAGAATTCTTATATATTCATGATATGAATTATTGACAGACCGCCTTATCTTATCGTTGGTTTCTATATTTCCCACTCCTGCTGATTTCTTTACACTATCATACACAATACGTTGCAATATTATATATGTTTCTTGTGGATTACTACACAAATACCCAATATTTACACCCCAGCTTTAACTCTATGTTACGTGATGATACAGGCTAAAATATAACAAACACATTCACAGCGCAGCTTTACGCCGCCAATAGCTAAAACGCATTTTGCATTTTATGCATTCAGGGAAGAGCATTCCAAGTGAGATGAACGAATGAAACATGTTTGAGATAGATGAAGAAGACGCTAGATTTATATCGGCGTATGTGACATGATGTGCATTCAATGGCGATTTCAATTAATATACCAAACGGCATTTATATGAAATAAAAATGAATCTGATAGCGAGACAATTTTACAAATATATAATTTCCAGGTCTACTGAATGATTTCCATGACATTTAAGCGAAATCACAAATTTCGCTGACCATTCCCTGTCACTTGAGGGGGTATTTCAGATTCCCCGATTTTCCAGGTTTTCCAGGTCACTGGGTACCCTGATAGCAAAAGTATGGACGCAGCAAGTGCGTTACGGTAGTGAATTTTGATAGAAATGATCTAGCACCAAATACTTTTTGATAACTTTTTTTTCTTGTAACATAGAAATATAAATGTTGGTGCATAGATTTCTGTTAATATTGTAAACTTACGTACCAAATTTGGTTATCACAGGTTTTGTATTTTTTGAGATAAAAATGTTTTCCGAAAGAAAAAACAAAATTTTTCCGGAAAACCTGATTCGATTTTCCTGGTTAACGAACTTATCCAAGCCACTTACAAATTGAAAGTGCTATTTACTATAAAAAAGATTGACCAACTAACCTGCGAAATCATCGATAATATAAATGATGGATCTAGTAACTTATCTATCAGTAGCGTTCTCATTTTGTAAGCAGGTTTTGATACTTGCAAAGCACATTGTTGCATGCTAAAATTTAGCGCTTTTGAAAGCAAACAGTGTCCCGGTATTAGGAAAGCAACGGGTCAGAGCTGATAATTTACAAAATTGTTAGTTGATTGTACACAGTCTCCATCTATAACATGTTGTGTTAACTAGAGCTGTCGTGACGCCATACTACCTGGTTCCGCACCGAGATGGCGTCCCTGTCGTACATTTCAAAATGTTTTACATTCTGACACCTTGCAATAATACTTGTAACTTCCATTGTTTAGATTTTTATCGACCATGTATTTAAATAGCATAGCAGTACAGGTGACGTCATCTGTCTTTGTCCAACATTGTGGATATTGCATTACAGAATCCGAAGTGATGTCGAGGATTATTTTAAGTTCAAGTTCGAATAAATTCATTTTTCTTTAATCAAAAGACTTGAAAATTGGTACACAACCACATCTGTCTATGTTCTTTTAAGTTGTAGATTTTGATTTCAATCACTTAAAGAATTTGAGAGATAATTGCGTTTAAAAAAAATTTTAGGTAACAAAACTTGGGCGTTAAAATCTGATGAACGAACTCATCCTAACAATTAACAAAATAAGGGTAATTCCTAAATTTGGTCCAAATCAGTGAAGTATTTTTTGAGTTATCGGTTGGCTACATACACACACACACACACACACACACACACACACACATATATATATATATATATATATATATATATATATATATATATATATATATATATATATATATATATATATGTATGTATGTATGTATGTATGTAGCTAACCGATAACTCAAATATATATATATATATATATATATATATATATATATATATATATATATATTTCTTTGTCACCCATTTTTGGAACAAGTCTATGGAACTACACGGTGAATCCCAGAATGTCGCTCTAGAGATATCCAAAGCATTCGAACAGGTCTGGCACACAGCGCTGCTTAATAAACTTCTGGCATATGGCCTACCACCAAAACTCTGTACCTGGACAGCAAATTTCCTCTCCAACCGGAGCATTTCTGTTGTCGTGAATGGCCACTCGTCTAAACTGTATCCAATTAATGCAGAAGTGCCTCAAGGTTCAGCTTTAGCCCCTACCTTGTTTCTTCTTCACATCAATGACCTCCTCTCTAGCACATCCAACCCAGTTCACAGTTACCCGGATGACAGCACCCTCCACTCAAATATACAATATTCTAAGCCTATCTCTTTAGCCCAATTAGATGAGGATCGCAGACTTATACAGGGTTCTGTCTCCGTGGATCTCCAAAAAAAATTAGACTGGGAAAGTACGAATCTTGTACAATTCAACCCCACCAAATCTCAGTCTTGCTTTTTTAAAAATAAAAATTCACTAAAATTACACACAAATATACATGTCATTTCTATACATAGAACTACTCAAATAAACACCTACATGAAATATTAAATACATTATGATATCCATCAGTCCATAGCAGCAATATTCAAACACCCTTATACACGCTATAGTGCGTCACAACGCTCAAGAATAGGACTGTGAGTTCTTTGCGTCAATTGCAGCATGTATGAGAGCCCTCGTTGATCCAGCAAGTACTCTTTTATACGCTTCTTAAAATTTGCGATATTGCAGTTAGTAACCAATGAAGCAGGAAGAAGATTAAACATTCTTGGTGCAAGGTAGTTATAACTTCTTTGTCCAATGTTATTTTTAGCAAATGGTGTTCTCTGCGCCACCATTCCATGCCGTGTTTCATAATCGTGCTCGATAGGTGATAGACCCAACGTATTCCTGAACTGTTTAATCATTGCCAATTTAAAAAATAACTGTCTTATATCCAACCTCTTGGTACAGTCGATTACTTGTGTACATATAGTCCCTGTTTAAGATTATCTTTAAGATTTTTCTCTGGATTACTTCTAGTTCAATCAGATTTGCCTTTCCAACACCCCCACCCTATAATTCCGTAAACCAGATGGCTTTCAACCAAGCCATGGTAAAGTATTCTGAGCTATGGCATATCCAAGATGTCCCGCATATATTTAATTTTATACAACACACTTCGTAGCTTTTTCACCACATAATCGATCTGAAAATTCCATCTGAGGTGTCCGTCTATCACAATTCCCAAATATCTAAGTTTTATTTCGGCTGGTATTATCAACAAACCCTCAGAGTCCCCAACAGTGACACTGCTGTATTCCGGTGGCGTGGCCGCAGTACATAAAAAAGGTATGTACTTAGTTTTTTCAAAATTAATTGATAATAGCTTGTGATCAAAATATTTTTTAATGTTCAGCAAATCTGTTTCAACAGTTTGTTTCAAGCAATGCCAGGAAGGTTTTTCGTAAAATATTGCCGTGTCATCGGCATAGCTAATTATTTTTCCATCGCTTTCTTGTAGGAACAAATCATTTATATATATTGTAAAAAGTATTGGCCCTAGCGCCGCTCCCTGCGGCACACCACACTCCACAGCCCGAAAATCGCTCACCACCCCATCAATCCTCACACACTGCTTTCGGTTGGTAAGGTAACTCTCAAAAAGCTTCAATGTTTTATCCCTAATTCCCATGTCTTCAAGGGACTCTAATAGCAGTTTATGACTGACGGTGTCGAATGCCTTAGCCAAATCTACAAAAACACATAAGGATGGTGTACCCTTGTCCAGAGCAGCATAGACGTTTGACGTCAGGTTTAGAATTGCATCGTGTGTTGATACTTTCTGCTGAAACCCGTATTGTCCCTCTGATATCAAACTGTACTTTGTTATGTAATCGTTTAATCTCTTTTTTATAATTGATTCAAACATTTTTGCAAAGCAGGTTATCAATGAAATTGGCCTATAATTACTTACTTCTGTGTGATCACCTGATTTATAAATAGGTATTATTATAGATGCTCCAAAGGCCAGTAACCAATTTCAATTGCTTTATTTATTATATAAAACAGTGGTTCTGTTATAAAGTCTGCTATTATTTTTATTTTTAACATCTCGGCGTTTAGGCCATCGATACCACGCGTTTTTTATTATTTTTTAAATCAAAAATAACCTGCTTTACCTCATGCCTCCCAGATTGTCTGATCCTGAGCAACGGAGAGGTCCTACCGGCTGAGGGACGATTTAAACGCCCTCATGGGGAGGACTGGCGAGTTGCTCGGCGAATAGTAACAGCCTCGGCAGTGGAGTCTGGTATGAATCATTTCCAGCCATTCAAGTCGCCAGGGGAGGATGGGGTGGTACCGGTCCTACTACAAAAGGGACTGGAGATTCTCCTACCTCACATTATCAGGCTGTACAGAGCCAGTCTGGCCTGGAACTACATTCCATCCAGCTGGACGGTGGTTATGGGGGTTTACATTCCCAAATTGGGACGTAAGGACCTCCTACCTACATCACTGAGACCTCTCAGTATTACATCATTCATCCTGAAGGGATTGGAAAAAATACTGGACGGACACATTAGGGGGAACATCTTACCCAATAACCCCCTAAATACCCACCAGTATGCCTATCAAACTGGCAAATCAACTGAGTTAGCGCTCAATAACCTCGTCGAGAAGATCACACTCTCTGGAAAATGGAGAGGTTGCGGTGGCGGCATTTCTAGACATCGAAGGCGCATTTAATAATGCATTACCGATCTCCCTCTACGAGGCCACTATCGCTAGGGGGGTGGAACCTACCATCTGTGGCTGGATCGGAAACATGCTGCATAATCGGACCATTATTACCTCGTTGTGGGGAGAGGTGGTCGGCGTCAGGGCTGCGAGGGGGTGTCCTCAGGGGGGCGTTCTATCCCCCCTGTTGTGGTCCCACTTTGTGGACGATTTGCTGGCTATCCTCGGACTCTGGGAGGTTGAGGTCCAGGCATATGCTGATGATCTTGCCATAATGGTTAGAGGCAAATCTGAGGAGGAACTGGCAAGTACTCTTCAAGAGGCACTAAATGTAGTCAATGATTGGTGCCGGAGGGAACAGATGTCTGTGAACCCCCGCAAAACGATCATTGTTCCTTTTACCAGAAGAAGAAGGTTGGACAAATTAAAACCACCTATTCTTATGGGGGAAACCATTCCATTTTCGGACCAAGCAAAATATCTGGGAGTTACCCTAGATAAGAAGCTCAACTGGGACATACAGTTAGAAAATGTTATCCGCAGGGCTAAAATGTCCCTGTGGACCTGCCGGAGAATCTGTGGTAACAACTGGGGAACAAACCCCCAACAGATGTACTGGCTCTATGTAGTGGTTATCAGGCCAATGATAACATATGGAGCCATAGTTTGGTGGCCTAAGGTACTTCGTGGTATCGCGAGGGCCAAACTGGCTCATCTACAGAGACAAGCTTGTCTGATGATAACGGGAGCGATAAGCACCGCACCATCAGCCGCTCTGGAGGTCCTCCTCAATATTCCCCCACTTCACATATGGTTGGAGAGGGTGGCGAGGTGGACAACGTACAGACTAAAACAAACGGCAGATAACATGCCGAGGGAAGTCAATCTGAGAGGGTCCGGTCTCCTTGATGACAGTGATTGTCACAGGATTCTGAGAATGTTCTCAGACTTGATGCCTACAAAAATCAGCAGAGATCTGTCTTTCAAGACCGTCCTCCCGGAAAGGGAGGACTGGGACCGGAATCAATCGACCCTGTTGAAAGCGGACCTCTGCTGGTACTCTGACGGCTCCAAAACCAATTTGGGAGTCGGAGCCGGTGCATATGGGGGCAGCACCGATGATAGACTATCAACTAGCCTCGGCAAGTACGCAACCATACACCAGGCAGAAGTGTATGCCATCGTGATGTGTGCAAGGGAAAGTTTGAAAGACCTGTGCACAAACAAATCGATAAAGATATATGCAGATAGCCAAGCTGCAATAAAGGCTCTTGGTTCCTACCGGTGTAATTCAAAGACGGTATGGAGTTGTAAATCTGCCCTTAACGAACTGGGCAGCTGTAATGAGGTGTCGCTGGTCTGGATACCGGGTCACTCGGACCATGATGGCAACGTTGCGGCCGACACGCTTGCCAGGAGTGGTGCCCAGAGTGACTTTGTCGGACCAGAACCAGTGCTGGGAATAACATCTTGCACAGCAAAATGCACCTTAAAGACCTGGACAGAAAGAATGACAATCCAATATTGGCAAAATCTTCCAGGATTAGCTCACTCTAAGGCCTTCATAAATGGCCTGTCTGAGTCAAGGGCTAAGAAACTTCTAGAGATGAACAGACAACAACTGAGTACTCTAGTCGGCCTGTATACAGGACACTGCCGCTTGCGGCATCACATGCACCGTATTGGGGTCGGTCAGGAGACCGAGTGCCGGCTGTGTATGGAGAATGACGAGACAGCAGAGCACGTGCTGTGTTACTGTCCGGCAGCGGACAGGACTAGACACCTGCTCTTTGGCAAGGTAAAGCTTGCTTCAGAGGATCTGGATCAACTTTCGCCCACAAACGTTATCGACCTCTGTAGGAGGCTGGATTTGTTGGCCGAAATATAGACATGAGGCGTGAGCCACAATAGACCTTATGGTCGCGGTGGAGGGACCGATATGGACCACTCACATTCAAACCTAACCTAACCTACATCATGCTGATGCCAAATATAAAGACAAATATGTGTAATGTGTGTAAGTTGTAAATTTTGTAAAAATATTGTACAGTTGATTACCGTTAATAACCCTTGAGGTTGATGCGGCTTTTATCTAAATAAATAGAACAATGGTCGAAAGCAAAAGAAGTTTGGAATCAAAGAAAACAGTGAAAAAATCTTTTTACTATTACCTTTTGTCTCCAGATGCTTGTATTCCACCTCCAGTTTCCAGTGTCCAATATCTATCTTGCATTGTACGAATATACCATCTCTTTGTGCTCCAGTCAAATTCCAGCTGAAACGTTTCATGGTCTGATATCTCATCTTGATTAGCCGTAACATCGACACCTGTAACAAAGAAAAAAAGGTATTCTTGAAATGAGTCTAAGCTGTAAAGTAGTTGTGGAAATATTTGCGATGGATAAATCTACAACCGCGTAAATACATGGACAAAATCTTGCACCACACCCTGACTCAGATTTTTCGTTTATTATAGTCAGGACTTGTCATGCATGGCTACCTTCAAATTTTGGCACACCTAAATAACCTTCAAGTTTAGGACACCTAAATAGAAGGACAAATTGTATCGATACATTTACAAAATTAAATATAGGTACGAGGGGGTACCCAAAAAAAGGCGTTATGGAAGTGAATTTTCATTAAAATGTTTTTAATAAATATGTCTCTTTAATGCAAGCAGGCATCAATTTGGTCACCGATATAACCTATATAGTAGAAACAATGTATCATATTTTATCAAAATAACTTGCTTGAAAATGTACAAAAATTTTCCGAAAATAAACTTAAAATGTTTCCGAAAAAACTCGTTTCCTAGCCGACGAACCTTAGGTTAATAGCAAATTGAGTTATTGAATTTTGAAGCATTTAATGAAAATTCGCTACCAAAACGCACTTACTGCGTCTCGATTTTTTTTACAAACATACATCATATTTCGATGAAAAAAATGCAAAAATGCAATAAGGAATGTTCAAAAAAATTGTAGGTATCACCAACGACTTATGGGCCACCTGTGATTGTCAAAATAATTTTATAAGATGCAGCTCAAGACACCCTATAAGTATTGCATAAAAAATTTTCTCGTATCTTGCATAATAACAATTATATTGAGCTTTTCCGTAGAAACGCGTCACCCTGTATATATGTAAACAGAAAGTAAACCGGCTATGGATTCTAGGGAGTCTAGTTTGCCCTCGTTTGAAGATATCTTTTAGAAATGAAAAGCCTCGGTCTTCTCATTAACGAATTTGTTCTACGAAAATTACCTAAAAATTATAGACCGGTAAACCATAAACTTAACTAAAACTACTGCCAAAGCATCGGAGAAAGTGTCTATTTGAAATTAATTCTCTGGAAATATTTTATTAAAATGAAGGGCAATGATGGTTGAAGCTGAAACTTAATGGTGTGCAGAACACTGTTTACATAATCCGTATTTCTTTCAGGCTCTTTGCCTAAAAGTTGTCACTTTTGGCGTTTCAAATCGCGACTTTTTACGTTTTGAGGAAAACCTAAATTTTTATATAATTGAAACTGACCATGGATATGGGTTCTTCTAGAATTTTTTTCTAAATTAGTGATTTTTTTTTTAAAGAAAATTCACTAAAACAGGCACTTTTGTGGCCACGGGAAAACTCTACGATTGTATTATATATGGAACAGTTGCACTAAGTTAGGGCAAGAACAAACAACCAGATATGCTATTCAAATTGAATTAAGTCTTAAAACTTTCATCTCCTCTTTATCAGATTATTTTTTATACAAAAACTCGCTAAAAAATCCATCGGAATAACAACAATCTGATTAGATAACGGCAAAATGAAATGAGATTTAAAAAAATTGATAAAAAGTAAAGTCACTAAGTCGGATTAGAACTCGTCATGTCGGAGTCGACTATCCGATGTACACGGCTCACCCAACTGGGCTATAACTAACATATATGTACAAGCAGCTAGCAGGTATATATCTCGTAATACATGTTAAGCGTCTAACGTTACTATTTACATAAAACAATTTTGATTTACAATGGATTTTTTTGCTCATATTTTAACGAAACAAACTTAGCCACATATCTAGGAGCTTGTTAGTAATTTTTTTTCGTATATTTCACTCATATTCGTACTCCTACCACAATTCTCAATTTTGACGTTTTAACTTTCTTCAATCAGAGTTAATTATTTAAAAATTAATTTACCTCTTTTAACGTAGAGATCTACATTTTAGTACATAGAATACTCTTTATGACAGAAACCAGTACACCCAATATAGTTGTCCTTGCTTTGTTATTTCCAGAGATATAATTTTTTTTAAAGAAAACAAAATTTCTGGGAAAACCTGGAGGGATTTTCCTGACTAACGAACTTATCCAAGCCACTTGCAAAAGGGAGGTATTCACCAAATTTAATCAAAATCGGCCCATTATTTTTTGTTATCGGTGTGATACATATATATATATATATATATATATATATATATATATATATATATATATATATATATATATATATATATATATATATATATATATATATACAAATTGAAACTGATCCTGGATATGGGTTCTAAAGGGCCTAGTTCGCGCGCATTTGAAGCAATTTTTTCAAAATTCAAAAGTCGGGATCTCCTCATTAGTGTTTTTTAAAGAAAATTCACTAAAAACAAGAGGAAAATTTACAGCTAAAAGAGATAATAAACCTACACACACGCGCACGCACGCGCGCAAGCACACACACACAGGAAGGACGTAAGTCACCCCCAAGTTTCAGTTTATCAATGTTCAAAATTTAGACCACCAGTCTCCATACAATAGTACAAGTTTTGTTTAAAATGTCGGCGCACATTCTGTAACATTTTTGGAGTGATTTAGCAGCATTCGTTTACGATACGCTGGCACAAATCTTGGAAGGAATCGGGCTGAGTAGAATAAATTTTACTTTTTATGTGACCCCACAAAACGCAATCTAGGGGTGAATAATCTGAAGATCGTGCGGACCATTCCATGGAACCTCTTCTCCCAACCCACCGATTTGGAAATATGTGGTCGAGATATTGTCAGGCAAAGCGTAGTGTGAAGGCGCTTCATCCTGCTAAAATACTAACTAGTTTTCGCGATAATACTCATCATTTCGATAATGTCAGTCAACGCTGGATCTATGGTGTTTTCCAACAGAACCCACTGCTTTAAATTTAAAAAATAAGACACCCTTGGAGAGAGGTTTACTCCGGCTCTAATATGATATGGTACTTGACTTGTCATTTAAGATGTTAGGAGTGGATCGGACCACCGCTAAAGTCTTCCCACTTGAGAGCAAAATTCACCTCTTTGAGTGATTTTTAACAAAATCACGATAAATGCCCTGAAATGCGCCTGTTTTGTTTTCAAGTGGCCTGCTTGTATAAAAATGAGAAGCGGGTAAAAGCTGGTATTATATAAAACTCTAAATGATGCTTGATCAGCGTAGATTACTATTCTCCAGTCAATTAAATCCATGTTAAATGATTCAAACATTAAACACAGCTATTACACAATACAATACCATGTACCGAGCGATGATTCTATTAAATATTAATATCCTGTGCAGACTGTTCAAGGTATATGATTCAGAAATCAGCAATTAATGCTAAACTACGATAGGAGATAACAGTATAAAAATAAGAATAAGTTAACCTGAAGTGGATGGTAATTGAATAGATGATTATCTTGTTGATGATATATCTTTTTTCGCTTGAAGAAGAACAGGTCAAAGCACTCATACGTTGCTTATCTGGTGAATAGTTATATGCAGGCAGTGAAGCGTACTCAGGCAGATTAATGTCGCTTTTCATTAATTATCTTTTGGTGAATTTTCTTTAAAAAAAATTGACTAATGAGGAGATCGCGACTTTTGTATTTGGAAAAAAATTCTTCAAATGAGCGCAAACCAGGACACCTAGAACCCATATCCGGGGTTGTTTCAATTTATATATATATATATATATATATATATATATATATATATATATATATATATATATATATATATATATATATATATATATATATATATATTGCTATAGATAGCAAATGATAGGAAAGATTACGAAATTTTAATGGGAAAACGGGAAATTTATGCATCCTAGTACATGTAAAATAAATGTATACACACTAATGTAGCAATCAAAGAGTTTTGGCAGGAGATGTCAACGCCCGACATGAATGTCAGTGACCCATGTAGCAACCCTCGGTGTTAAGTTACATTCGAGTAAAAAAAAATTATATTATATACTAGAAATATCCGTAAAGAAACCAAGAACAATGCATCAGTTTTTGTAGGGAGAATGAGATTGCAGATAATAAATGCAGTTCTGTTGATTTTATTGTATGTAAAAAATAGATATGACCAAGCTAGCTAAAGGCTCAATGTAGTAAAAGAGCGGAGGTCATTTGTAAAAAAACAAAAGTTTGTGGAGTATTAAGGTAATGTGCGCGTAAGAAAAAAACGTAAAAAGACACTAAAGGTTTGACGGAAAACTCAAACACAGGTAGTGTGACGAACAATAGCGTTTTTTCACCTGTAAGAGAGTTAATAAAAGCAACGGTCCGAAAGGGTCCGGGGTCTTTTCCATCCAGTGAATTCATCAGCATCACTTCACCAGATCAGGTGATCATCGTCATAATTATGTAAGTTGACATAAGAGATTCCAGAGTGCATCGAAGGGAGAGTAAAAACACCTCCAGAGTGCTACGACTATGGAATAAATATATCAATATCTTAACGAAGTAAATCCGTTAATAATCAATAAATGGACAGTAAATTATGGCATGGACAAATTAGAAAGATAATAATAATTAATCAAGGGCCGCATTAATGGAAGAACAATAAATAATCCAATGGAAAATATGTCAGTAAGTGTTACCTTTTCCTAAATTGACCAGTGCGGGTTGAATTTCACCATTTTAACAGCACCAATCAAATATTTTTGTGCTAATAAATTTCAAAAACAAAAATTTTGTTTGAAATAAACGGAAAGAGACCGTGATATCTGTAGAATTGTCGATGTATATTGATTATGTTGTATCCATGTTTAACCTGTAATTGTGTAATTAGTTATAATGTTACCAGAATGTTTTAATAGGATTTTTCAAGTTATATTTATGTAAAGAATGTTTTAAAATATCTCTTTGTATTTAACGAGTGTCATATCGACACAGTTAAATGTTTTAATAGGATTTTTCAATTTATGTTTATGTAATGAATGCTTTAAATGTTTCTGTTTGTATTTAATGTGTGTCAAATAGACACCGTAAAATTTGTGTAATGAATTAAATGGAATGTATAACAGATTATAATTAACGGGAGTATTGTTCTTGGTTGATAATTAATCAGCAAAATTGTTGTATAGCCATCTGTGCAGAGTGAAATTAATTTTTGATCAAGTGAAAATCAATAAATGAATTTAAATAACACATATTAGTGAATTTTAATTAGTAGAAGCTAGCTGTAATTATAAGGAACCCAACCTGATGATTAAGACATATGTTCTCAGCTCTAAAATAAATATTTGCAGGTATATACTACCCGTAAAGTAAAGAATACCATAGCAATATATATATATATATATATATATATATATATATATATATATATATATATATATATATATATATATATATATATTTATTTATTTATTGTAACGATTATTACGGGTTATAATTGTTTTTAATGTATATCTGCTGTAAATGCCCCACAATTGGGTGCCAATTGATATGGTTTACTGGGTATAATTGTAATTGTATTTGTATTTGTATAATGTATAATTGTTTATAAATCTTTTATTATAGTTTTAATGTTGTTTATATTATGTATATAATGTATAATATAAGTTTTATAAATTGATTTGTAAAGGACCACCCTGTACATATATATTTATCTTTATGTGAATAATTTGAATAGGTAAATCTGTGTAATTTATATAGTATTTTTAAATTTATATTTTATTATTAAATTAGGACAATAATACATACAGTTTATACTCAATGTCCCTGCACAAATTATGTAAATCCTATCTTTATTTTTGTGTAATGAGGTGTTAATTCATAAAAGTTTATGACTGTGGATTTTTGTTTCATTTAAAACCTATGTGTCTCTGTGTAAGGTTGGTGGCCTATTCTTTACCACTGTTAGAAATCATTTGTTACTTAAAATAGCAATGGATACTTATATAAATACTTTTTAACTTGCCCTGGCTTCTTTGCTCTGCACTGACTCTTATCTCAGAAGTCGGTTCTAAATTTTGAGAGAATGGACTGCTATTTTCAATTAAGTCTTATATCTAAATATGCCCCAAAGAAATACGTTTTGTTTTCAAATATTTTTATTTTAAATTATGAAAATTCTAGAATTTTGTCTTAAAACGTATCCTCTACTATTAAATTTACGAACAAATTTTACTCTCAATTATGTGACAGGATTATTATTTTTTAATGTTTACAAAATTTGATTAATATTGTTTTTAGATATCTCATTTGATACACTTCGCGCCCTCTGTGGTTTCGTTTTTGAATTATCGTTGGAATTTGGTTTGGATTTCCGTTTATATGTTTAAATTTCTGCAGTTACCATAAAACATTTATTGCTTCTCAAAAGATTGATAGTTTTTCTGTTTATATTTAAAAGGTTTTCCCTTAATGGATTGATTTAAACAAAATAATTGCCTTGTATGCGATGGCTGACTTTATTATGTAAGTTTGACGTTGTTTTCACCACAATATACTAATCATTTGGTTGCACTTCTTGTACTGAATCAATTAATCTGTTTGTTCTGTTATTTCTAGGATAAATGGGTCTTGTTTGCACACAAAATTTGTTTAAAAATCTATATTTTTAGCTGGACGGAAAAATGACGCTCTTTTTAGGCGTCCTCTCAACAACAACCTCCTTTGTTCCTCAAAACGGAAAACGGATATTCTAGGAAAAATAATCTCGAAGTCGTTTCCTGTTCCGGTATTAAATCATACCAACTGTCTGACAATTAATTTCTCTACCTTCGGCAGATCAGCTTTTATTCGTTTTGTTGCGTTGACATGGAGAGCAGATATTCTTCATTTTATACGTGGGACGAATAACAAGCAAATCGAAGTTCAACTGAGGTGGGCTCAGCATTATTATGCCATTTGCGCAATATGAATCTAACTTACTCTGAAACAGTTCGACTATTTTGTGATGGATGTGGTGCCCAGAACAAAAATTCCCACATAATGCATGTTTTAGCTTGCTGGCTACTGGAAGCACCAACTAAGAATATAATAATCCACTTTCCAGTAAGAGGGCACAGTTACCTCCCAGCCGACAGAGCTTTCGGAAGGGTAGAAAAGTTACTCAAACTGGAAAATATTATTACGACTAAGGAAAAGTACAATCAAATTTATTCAAAGGTTGGAAGTGTCAACAGTTTAGGGAAGGGGTGGTTTTTGTATAACATAAAAAACATATCAGATGAACTTTATAACAAAATAACAGACATAAAAAACTTTAAACGCATAGCGCTGCGGAATTTCATGACGAAAAAGAACACTACAACCATTAAATACAGAGGTAGTGAATTTTATAGATTTCGAGTTGATACTGATCCGTATCAGTCAATGGTGAAACGAGGTAAAATAGAAAGGAAATTCCAGCTGGAACTACAACCACTTGGTAATGAAATTACGAAAGAAAGAAAAAACAAAACGTAAAGCTTTTGCTGGAGAAGCAGTTTAACAATGACGAAAAGCAAATCAAATGGGAAGAATTGCCAGAGCTTCAATTTTTTAAAGATATTATTTTTGGGAATTCAGCTACCGAAGAGGAAGGCGAAAACGCACGAGAATCAACAGAAACCGAAGCAGACGAAGACGAGAGATGCGATGCTTAGAATTAGATTGTGGAAATCTGCATATTCAAGTGATATAATTCTTGTACCCTATACTTGATTCCGATATAGAACATAATTCTTGTACCCTATACTTGATTCCGATATAAAACATTGTTTTAGTTTTCTTTTTAGTGAATTTTCTTAAAAAAATTCACTAATGAGGAGATCCCGACTTTTGAATTTTGAAAAAATTTCTTCAAATGAGCGCTAATTAGGCCCCCCCGAACACATATCCGGGGTCAGTTTCAATTTTTATATGTTTATATATATATATATATATATATATATATATATATATATATATATATATATATATATATATATATATATATATATATATATATATATATATATGTATCACACCGATAACTCAAAAAATAATGGTCCGATTTTGATTAAATTTGGTGAATAAATTCCTTTTGCAAATGGCTTGGATAAGTTCGTTAGCCAGGGAAATCTGCCCAGGTTTTCCCGGAAAATTTTGTGTTTTCTTTCGAAAAAAAAATTATATCTCCGAAATTAACAAAGTAAGGGCAACCAAATTTGGTACGCTGGTTTACATCCTTATAGGTAAGTTACCTACCCAAATTTAGCTATGTAGGTCAAAAGACAAAAAAGTTATAGGCATTGAAAGAAAAATAAATTGGGGTTTTCTTCAAAACGTCAAAGTTGCGATATAAAACGTCAAAATCGGCAACATTTAGGCAAATAACGTGCATCTAATACGGGCTATGGGAATCAAATGTCTCAAGAAGGATGTTTTACAAACCCTGAAGTCTTAGTTTCAACCGTCATTGTCCTTCATTTTACTAAAATGTTTCCAGAAAATTCATTTCAAATAGACCCTTTCTCTGATGCTGGGCAGTAGTTTTAGCTATAGAGTTTATCGTTTAATGGTATATAATTTTTGTCGAATTTTCGTAAAAAATCAATAAAGCTCAATATATCCGTTATTATACAAGATATGAAAAATATCTTTATACATTAATTATAGGGTGTCTTGAGCTACATCTTCAAAAAATATGTCTACAATCACAGGCTGGCCCAAAAGTCGTCGGTGATACAAATTTTCTTTTTTTTTTAATCAAACACGCCTTATGTTATTGCATTTTTGCATTTTCCATCGAAATATAATGCATGTTTGTAAAAAAGAAATTCCGGATGCAGCAAGTGCGTTATGGTAGCGAATTTTGATTAAATGCTTCATATTTGTATAGCCCAATTTGCTATTAACCTATAAGGTTGACCAATAAACGAGTTTTTCCGGGAACACTTTTAGTTTACTTTAGGAAATGTTTGTACATTTTCACACAATAAAGTTATTTTTTTTGAAACATGGCACATTGTTTTTACTATATAGGTTATACTGGTAACCGAAATTGATGCCTCTTTTCTTAAATGAAAATTCACTACCATAACGCACTTGCTGCGTCCCGAGTTTTTTATAACTTGTACTTCATTTTTTGCTGTAATTTTTAATAAACTTTCCAAAATAACCCATGTCCATTAAAGAGTCTGAACAAAATCAAACATGTCCATCGAGTCTGAGCAAAAGTGAACATGTCCAAAATAAGAATCTAGATTTTTCGGTTGTTTTCTGGATAAACCAATTTTTGAAAGCGTCTTCGTTATTAGTGACAATATTGGTATATTAAATGGATTTTTACTTAAATTAAAAACCAGTGACTGTTCTGTTAGGAGTTTGTGTTAAATAACGCGAAACTACTTTAGATGGAGATGTGCAGTTTTGCATGAACGCTCCTCAATTGTTATGAAAATTCACTACTATAACGCACTTGCTGCGTCCCAATTTTTTGTTTGTTTTGTACAATATAAAAAGTTGGACAAAAAGCTAACCTCCTCTTTGGATAGCTAGATCTTAAATAATGCACAATATGCGCATCCTATGGATGAAAGCTAATAAACAATTATAGTCTAATTCTTGATAAAATTAATGATATGTTCTTATTAAAATACGTGATAATACACATTCGAAACCTCTACCAACTTTCCACTCGTTAGTTTCATATTTTAAAACAGTTAGGATAATAATAAACCAAGCTCAAATAAGGCGGTTATTAGCCGGCATAATTTTAGAAACAATAAATAGCAAGTCTATTTACAAAGAACGATCAAGTCAGAAATCTTAATGAGTTCATTATTATTTATTTGTCCAATTTGCAACAGACGTTAAACATTCACCATTCGTCATAATAATGATGGACCCATTACCACTGTGTATTACTTTTTATTGTCTTCTTGTATATATACACTGCTTGACAATGAAAACAACTCACAAACCAGTAAATTATAATTAATAATATTACGTGTTCCAGTGTTTCGTATCGATATGTTCAGGCGCATAAAATAAACTTAATTCAAAGACTACATGAAATGCATAAATTTTTTTTTATAGTAAAACGATTTTATTTGTTTATTATGTCAACAAACCTAAAAAAGTCTGATCGCAGGAAGTGGGGTTTGGTAGCAGTAGCGGCTTGTGCCTTAATGCATTGGGGGTACGCAAGAAAAAAAATTTGGGACGCAGCAAGTGCGTTATGGTAGTAATTTTTTATTAAATGCTTCAAATTTGAATAACTCAAGTTTCCACGAACTTAGAAAGTTGAATTTTGGTGTATAGTAGGGTCTTATCCAGGGCAACATATCCACCAAATTTCATCAAAATAACTTTGTAATTTTCGGAGAAATTTTTTTTTCAAAAGAAAACTCAAAATTTGAATAACTCAATTTTCTAAAAATGTAGAAAGTTGAATTTTAATGTGGAATAAGGTTTTTTACAAGACAACATATCCACCAAATTTCATTAAAATTTCTTTGTAATTTTCGGAAAAAAAGATTTTTTTTAAAACAAAACTCAAAATTTTCCCGCAAAACGTTATCCGATTTTCCTGACTAACGAACTAATCCAAGCCATTAATAAAAGAAAGGCATTTGCCGAGTTTCATCGAAATCAGTTGCTTATTTTTTGAGTTATCGGCTGGATATATATATATATATATATATATATATATATATATATATATATATATATATATATATATATATATATATATATATATATATATATATATATAAATGAAGGGCTCGCCTATTTTTTTCCCCGAAAATGTATTATAAAGAAATCTACTTACTAAACTTAATAATTATTAACTACTTACCAAGTTTTCCTCTAGTTAGTTATACGCGATAGTAATTAAAAAGTCCCTTAAAAAGTTAACCTTCAAATTTAAAATCTCCACTGAATTAATCACAGTATCACAATTATTTTGTCCACGTATTAAGCAACTCGAAGTAGTAACCATCATAATAATAATAATTGTCTTGTTAGAACATGTAAACAACAACGAAATGATCTAATTAAAAATCAATCCGACGCGAAGACGAAAATTACTAGGTAGTAGGTACACATGCTGTGCCAAAAGTCTACCAAAAACTGGAAGTGTGTAATTTTATAGCGCACAACAGATTGCTTATTCGGTCGTTTTCGACGGAGATCATCAAGATTCGGCGATCATTTCGCACTGAAGTATCGCATTGCCTGAGAGCGCCGAAAAATACACACCGCCGCCCGCCTGCTTTATATGGATATGGATGAATATAACGTCCGCAACGATTAAAACTATACTTATTCTGATTCTGTCTTCTGTATTAATGGCTGGCGACTCTCTGCGATCCTCGATATACTAATTTTGTTTGTTGAATGCAGGAGGTAAAAAAGTTAATAAAAATTTATTAAAATATAGCATAGCAAAAATATTATTTTTTTCCACGGCAGGCGGCAGTGCGCGCGCACGGTCGCACTTACTGAGTTGCCGCCCCTGTATGGTAGTGAATTTTCATAAAAATGATGTTCTTAATAGCAAATATGTATTTTTAAAGAAGCCAGGCATCAAATTTGACCAGTATAACCTATATAGTAGAAACAATGTGCCATGTTTCATCAAAATAACTTTATTGTTTGAAAATATACAAGAAATTTCGAAAGTAAACTTAAAATGTTCCCGAGAAAATTGGTTTTTCGGCCAACGAACTTACTGGGTTAATAGCAAATTGAGCTATACAAATTTTACATTTATTGAAAATTCGCTACCATAACGCACTTGCTGCGTCCCCAATTTATTTTCTTACAAACATGCATTATATTTCGATGGAAAATACAAAAATGCAATAACATAAGGCGTGTTCGATGAAAAAAAAAAAGTATCACCAACAACGTGATTGTAGAAATAATGTTTAAGATGTAGCTCAAGACAGCCTATAATTAATGATTACAATTTTTTTCGTATCTTGTATAATAACGGATATATTGAACTTTATTGTTTTTTTTAACGAAAATTCGACAAAAATTATATACTATTAAACGATAAACTCTATAGCTAAAACTACTGCCAAAGCATCAGAGAAAGGGACTATTTGAAATGAATCTTGTGAAACTATTTTAGTAACATGAAGGACAATGACGGTTGAAGCTAAGACTTCAGGATTTGTAAAACATTCCTCTTACGACATTTTCTTTACATAACCCGTATTCTTTGCCTAAATGTTGTCGATTTTGACGTTTTGAGGAAAACCCCTTTTTTCTTTAATTTTTTTTGTGTTTTAACTTGCATAGCTAAATTTTGTTAAGTAATTTAGTTTTAATGACATAAACCGCGTGGCCTTTGCTTTGTTATTTCCGGAGATACAAAAATTTTCCGAAAGGAAACACCAAATTTTCCGGGAAAAAACAGGCAGATTTTCCGGGACAACGAATTTATACAAGCCACTTGCGAAAGAAAGGTAGTCAGAAAATTTGATCTAAATCGGCGCATTATTTTTTGAGTTATCGGTATGCTTATCAGATATCCAGTTCCTGCTGTACAATATTATTTTGTGTGGGTGTGTTTTGTTTCTTTAACGTCGGCCTATTTCCGTGACTATGGCCAATCACCGACGCCAGGGAGCAGTTTCACCTCACTATCCTGGAAATTTTGCCGAACCCCTGTCTTTCTGTAAGGACGGTAGGGATCTTTAACGTGCCCAACAACGCATGGACACGAGACCGACGGCTTTACGCCCCCTCCGAAGGGCGGGCCGTGCAGACATTCAACTTGCTCAAATACAATGCCAGAACCTCGGTTGATGTTAATTTTACAGTTTGTACTAAAAAGGTGAAAGGAGTACCCTGGGATCGAACCCAGTACCCTTAGGTTCAGAGGCACACGTTCTTACCGCTGAACCAACGAGGTTGTTCAATATTGTTTTGAAAACCTTTGCAAAGTGTTTGACAGTATAGTTATAGATGTTAGTTACATAATTATAGACACTCATAGATGTAAGTGTCTTACCACACTGCTTGACAAGACGAATGATTGAACTCTCCTTCCAAATAAAGGAAATATAGACTTTTTTTAGGCACAAATGAAACAAGAACGTCAGTAGCTGAGAAAATGCAACAGCGCAGTGTTCCTCGAAAAAACGGACAACATTATATGGACCATGAGTTAGTTTTGGTTTTATCTTCTCAGCGAGTACATAACCTCTTGTTGATCGATTGCTGGTACACCAGAACGATGTTGCCCAAAAGCATCATTTGGAGTCAAATTTTGAGCCGGAAATAGAGTAAACTGCGCTAAAGTATGAGGCAAAGGCATGCAAAGGTATGCTTTGCAGAGTATCGTAACGAAATTTCCATTTCGTTACGATAAACCTAATTTCTATTTCATAAAAGAAAACTCTGCAAAGATTTATTCTTAAGAATGTTGCCCAAATATTTATTTATTTATTTTTATTTATTTGTTTATTTGTGTAAATTATACAGTACGCTAATACAATAAGTCAAAGACTTGTGCTGTACAGTAACGTAATTTAATATATAATATTATATCCAAAATTGCTTGTCAGTAAGAATCCAAATTTGGCACTCCAAATTTTGACATACCAAATAAAATTTCTTTTTGCTTCCAATTTTTTCCATCTGATGCCTTAACCACTGCCTTCATCTTCATCTTCATATATTTATTCTACTTTTCCATTTACAATTCATCCTAACATATCCATATTTTTGCCAAGATAATCAATTTTATTTAAGACCAAAAATGACACTAGAGTTTGACGTTGCTAAAATCGACAGTTTTCGAAATGTTTAATATCATTTTAAAACACCTGTATATAAGTAAAAAGCTATATAAAATATATTTCCAAGTATATTAAATCAAAATTGGAATTTTATCTCGCTGATACCACTGCCGAAAATGTTTAAATTCGCAAAATTTTCAATCGTGAAAAATTTAATCAGTCCATTAGATAAATAAACACCCCCAAAACATCTAGAACTAAGAACGCATGCATACATTTATCCATGTACCAGGGTGGGTCAATAAGTCCGTGAGTTTTTGAATGAAACACAGGTTTTTCGACAAAAAATCATTTTATCTCTCAACATAGTCTCCTTTGAGCTCTATACACTTCGTCCGTTTCTCCAATTTTTTCATGCCTTCCAAAAAATAATATTTGTCGAGGTCCTCAAAATGGGTATTTGTTTGTGAGATGATTTCATCATTGGAGCCAAATCTCTTTCCGCCGAGCCATTTCTTTACGTATGGGAACAAGAAAGAGTCACCTGGGGCTAAACCCGAAGAATAGATCGGAAGATGGAGCAATTCGTAGCCCAATTTATGCAATTTCGTCATGGAGACTACACATGTGTGCATTGTTTTGGTGGAAAAGAACGTTTGTCTTGGCCAAATGCGATCGTTTTTACTTCAAATAGTCATTTAATCGGTCCAATAAGTTGGTATACTATTCGCCATTGATTGTTCTTCCCGTTTGAAGGTAATCAATGTGGATTATACCGCGTGCATCCCAAAAAAACGGTCACCATGACTATTGGCTGACAAACCCACCTCGGCCTTCTTCTGCCCCGATTCGCACGGAGAAATACACTGTTTTGACTGGTGTGTTGTGGTGAATCCATGTTTCGTCCACGGTTACGAAGCGGCGCAAAAACTCGTCCCTATTGCGGTTGAACAATGCCAAACACTGCTTCGAAGTTGTCACACGATTGCGTTTGTGGTCGATTGTGAGCAAACGCCGCACACATCTTGCGGATAGCTTTCTCATACCCAAGTGATCATGCAAAATCGAAACCACTGAACCATGTGATATGCCTATGGCTTCCAAAATCTCCCGCACTTTCAATCTCCGATCGTCCAACACCATATCGTGAATTTTTTCAATTGTTTCGGGTGTAGCGACTTCACCTGGGCGTCCAAAACGTTCGGCGTCATTTTTGCTTGTACGGCCGCAACAATTTTAGTAAACCACTTTTTTACCATGGAATTTGATGGTGTAGAGTCCCCATAGTATTTAACAAGCTTAGCCTTGGTTTGGGTGATGGTTTTTTCCCGAAAAAATAATGTTTGATGAGCACACGAAATTCACTTTTTTCCATTTTCGTTATAACTCAAGAGGTTGTCTGCTTTCAATCGCTATCTAACACAAACTAAATGACGCAGCTTGTTCAAAATTTGACAGGAGTCAACTGACAGATGCTTGTTGACAGGAGCAGTGTTGCCCTTCCTGTGAAGAGGCGATAAATTCAAAAAGTCACGGACTTATTCGACCCGCCCTCGTATAAGCCGGCTCGCTGGCTGAGTGAATCAATTAAGTTTTCTCCGTCCAGTTTTCCGATTGCCTCAGTTTTCTGCACTCCGATTTCTGTTTACATTAACATCCGAAAGTTCGTTACTAAAACTGCCTTAAAAGACCGCGCACCTGCCGTTACGACACCGACTGAATCTTGTGGTGAGAAATATTTTACTAGTTATAAATTTTTGCTATTTGTTTCTCTTATATACAGATGGACCGTTGTTCTAGAAACTTATTGCATTAATTTAATAATTTTACTTACTTTGCCGATTCGTTGGTACAGGTGTTCCCCCGATTTGTTTATTTAAACAGTTTTTTTTTTTTACAAAGTTTGCAGAGTTTTATTAACCGATTTGTTTCTTTCCGTAGCTTGCTCACGGATTTGTCAAATTAACCGAAATATTTTGTTGCTTTGTTTTTTTTTTAAATTACATATCGTTCCAACTATATTTGTCCATTTTGTAAATGAATAGCGAATTTTTCAAGCCGAAAGACTTCAAGCGTCCAAGTTAATAGTACTATAATAGAAACCCATTAGGTGGCCATAGTTGAGGAATTAACTTGGGGTTTGAAGGCCTATAAATAGTTTACGATATCTCATCCCCCAATACGACCCCAGGAGCGGCCAGGGAGACGGGATATTGTATAGTACCTACATTCTGTGTCAATAGCCTAATCAAAACTCCCAAGGGTGCAAATCAGTTGGAACGAGAGTAATTCCACGATATAAATCCTTATGCTTGGGGAAAACTGAAAATAAGGGGTAATACGCCTGGTTTTATTTTTTTCATACATTTTATGTTGTCTATCAGCCCTGGTGAGAACCTTTAACTATATATTGACTTTACTCTATTGTTTACAGCCCATGAATATATATTTCACCTGTACATATTTTTATTAATTAAATAAATATATATATATATATATATATATATATATATATATATATATATATATATATATATATATATATATCATGGTTATCTAAAGTAATTTCCCCTTTAGGCAAATCGAACCCCTGGAAAATAATCATGTCCAGTAGAGTCTCCTAGGTATCCTGCTTCCACGAGGTGGTCCGTTTAAAATTCCTCCGCTACTTTGGGGCGTCCACTTTCCCCCAAAATCTTTGATATTTTTAGAAAGTGGTGGCGCTTGCGTTAATTTTATTTTTTCGACTGACCACTCCACCCTTCGGAAGCAGACGGTTACAAAGTCACACCAATGCCGTTATGAACAACAGAAGGAGTTCTGCAAGATGTTCTCTTACCATTTATAAAAGGCCAAAATCGCGATGGATCCTTTCAATCCCCTGCTGAAAACGGCGCAAATAGGAATCAAATGAATCTTTAAATTAAATAGTTTAAATTAATGAAATAAAAAAGGTTCTGGACGCAGCAAGTGTGTTATAGTAGTGAATTTTCATAAGAATTCTAGACTATTAGTAGGATATATTATTAAAAGTAATTCTTTAAATTTAAATGGACCTTGGAGATGGAGATCGGTTTTAGAGTCCCAGTTAGCGATTATTTGAAAAAAAAATATTTTATATGGAGCTAAAAAAAATTAATTTGGGCTTAGATATAATATGTAAGTACTGCAAGTGCCTTTAAAAAAATTGTGTTACAAATTTCATTAAAGTTACAAACGTTTTACAGAAAAAAAAATATTATATACAAAGGGAATGTACCTGTCAAATTATAAATATGGCAGGTATTTTCCTTATTAATTGCTTGGGTGGTTTTGTTTTAGTCAACACATCCAGTTTTTGTTAACAATAAAGAAGAAAAAAGGTTTTTTTATGTTATGGTAGAACATTTTCGTAAAACTATTTCAAATCCGATAGCTCAATAAATTTCCCATTAAGCCAGAATCTTCAATCTTGAACCATAGTAACACCTATGTAAACGCACGTGGGTAATAAATTAAAGAAAAATAACATAATGAGCTTCGCGGATAACTAAAAATTTGTTTTAAAAAACCTTTGTTGTTGTTTATTGTTTGCAAAAGCTGGATGGGTTGACTAAAACAAAACCATCCAAACAATTAATAAGGAAAAATACCTGTCATATTTATAATTTGATAGGTACATTCCCTTTGTAAATAATTATTTTTCCCCTGAAAAACTTTTGTAACTTTAATGAAATTTGTAACACATTTTTTTTAAAGGCACTTGCAGTACTTACAGATTATATCCAAGACCAAATTTTAATTTTTTAGCTCCATATAAAATTATTTTTTTTCAAATAATCGCTAACTGGGACTCTAAAGCCGATCTCCAAGGTACATTTAAATTTAAAGAATTAGTTTTAATAATATATCTATCTTACTAATAGTGTACAATTCTTATGCAAATTCACCACTATAACGCAATTGCTGCGTCCCGAAATTTGTTATTTATATTATACATTCCATGCTAAAATTTATCGCTTTTAGATGTCCCGGTATTACGAAAGAACTGGTCCGTTTACACAATTTAATTAAATTCAAAATTAACAATTTGGATGAAAATATCGGTTATAAACAAATAATTTTAGTATGGAAGGTATTGGGAAACGATTAAAATCAATGAAGAATGAAGGCAGACTGGTCCATTAGATGGAATAAGTAGAAGCCAAACAAATTTGGTATGTCAAAATTAGAAGTATGTTACATTTGGACCAAGTTTTGAAGCAGTTTTTGGTGGAATTTTATTAAATTATGTTAATATACAGCACAAGCCTCAGGCTTATTGTGTAGACATGTACTATTTATGATATTAAGTAAATAAATAAATAAATAAATAAAATAAAATTACTGTTAGTTGATTGTACTTTATTGTACACAGTTCTATCTATAAAATTTTGTGTAAACTAGAGCTATCGTACTACCTGGTCCTGCACCGAGGTGGCGTCGCTGTCGTATCTCACAGAACGTTCTCCCGGCATCCGACAACTTCCATTGTTTACATTTTTATCTACGATTTATTTAAATAGTATAGCAGTACAGATAACGTTATCTGTCCTTGTTCAACATTGTAGATATTGCATTACAGAATCTGAAGTGACGTCGAGGATTATTTTATTATTAATTGCGAATAACTTCATTTTCCTTTGATCAAACGACTTGAAAATTGGTACACAACCACGCCTGACTATGTTCTTTTAAGTTGTAAATATTTGTTTCAATCAATTAGACTATTTCAGAGATATTGCGTTTGAAAAAATAGTTTTTAATTTTTTATTAAGAAAAATTGGCCGTTAAGATTTGATGAACGAACTCATCCAAGCCATTAGCAAAATAAGGGTAATTCCCAAATTTGGTCCAAATCAGTGAAGTATTTTTTGAGTTATCGGTTGGATATATATATATATATATATATATATATATATATATATATATATATATATATATATATATATATATATATATATATATATATATATTAGCTGACCATGGAAATGGGTTCCAGTGGCCCTAATTCGCGCTCATTTGAAGAAATTTTCCGAAAGTCTCACCATCGATACCTCTCTATTAGTGAATTTTCTTAATGAAAATTCACTAAAAGAGCCACTGGAAACAGGGCGTCATGCTATTTACGACAAGGCGAAATCACCCTTCGACTGTGATAATGATGTTATGGAGGAGGTGACTTTTGTTGAAGTAATTAATTTCTTAAGTTGGACGTTATTTGTATTACGGGAAAGCGACTGAAATCTGCTAAACGTATCCACTTCTGGCAAACACAAGAAACAACTAATTAAGCGATTGGTATGAAACATTTATTGTTATATTAAGTTAGAATACGTTTCTATGAACATCTTGTGCAATTATTTTTATTCTTTGGCTGAGCATCTTGCAGAACTTGCTATTAACGATCTATCGACGATGGTTCTTTTTGAAATTCTTCAGCCACGTTCATTGGTAGAGGTACTTGTTATAGACCAGCTGTTGTTTAGACCGACATATGTTACCAATGTCCAGTTTACTGTTAAAGGAATGTTTAAAGAGCAATTCACTGGCTAAAATATAATAAAACACAGCATCTAATAACCACTATTATTTGCACAAGTCATTGCTTCATGGATCTGCAGATGGAATTCGATTGTTAATTGTTAATGCTCTCGGAATTGTTATACTCGTAAATGGTGAACGAGGAAATGAAATGTTTTAAATGTTAAGAATTAAAAAGATCAGATGAGGAGTTTATATACTGAGTGATTTAGACATGAGAACATCCATACATTAAATATTTGTGATTTGATTCTCATACACTTCTGTCTGATCGTCATCATCAAGGTCTAAAAATAAAAAATCGGAGCAGTTTTTCCGGTAAAATCTTGGGTTTCCTTTAAGAAAATAACAAATCTATGACAACCAAATTTGGTACGCAGGTTTCTACTAGGAAATTATGCCATATTCAGGGTGGCCACTTGAAAACGAAACAGGCCGGTTTTAGGACACTTACCATAATTTTGTTGAAAATCGCTCAAAGAGGTAAATTTTGCTTTCAAGTGGGAAGGTTTATTTTTAACATCGCCATATCAACCACCCCTAAAATCTTAAATGACAAGGGGGTCAAAAGGCACAGGAAGTCTATGGATCGTCTGAAAATTGTTTCCTATGCCATTCGATCACGGCCTACTAAAACTATTTTTATATGTCACAGCATTTGTAAACTTTTTTCTCCAACTTTTGAGATGTTGTTGACTTCCATAGTTCGTCATAATAAATATTTATCGATGAAATTTGGTAGGTACCGGTTTTGAATAATGGCGTATGTATTTTTTCCCTAAAACCAACCCTCAATTTTTTAAATAATTTTTGACATAGGAAAATAGTTGTAGTAGACCGTGAGAGACTGGCATAGGAAACAATTTTCACAGGATCTATAGACCTCTTCATTTTAGTGAATTTTCTTTAAAAAAAAATTCACTAATGAGGAGACCCCGACTCTTGAATTTTGAAAAAATTTCTTATAATGAGCGCTATTTAGGACCCCTGGAACCCAGATCCGAGGTCGGTTTCAGACTTTATATGTTATATATATATATATATATATATATATATATATATATATATATATATATATATATATATATATATATATATATATATATATATAATTAAATATTTTTGTGTCACACCTATAAGTAAAAAAATAATGGACCGATTTTGATAAAACTTGGTGAGTACCTTCCTTTCGCAAGTGGCTTGGATAAGTTCGTTAGCCAAGAAAATCCGCCGAGGTTTTCCCGGAAAATTTTGTGTTTTCTTTCGAAAAACAAAATTAAATCTTCGGAATTAACAAAGTAAGTGCAACCAAATTTGGTACGCGGGTTTATATCATTACAGGTAAGTTAGCTCTGTAGGTTAAAGGACAAAAAAGTTACAGGCATTTAAAAAAAAGCGTTTTCCTCAAAACGTCAAAGTCGCGATTTAAAACGTCAAAATTGGTAATATTTAGGCAATGAACCTGAAAATAATATGAGCTATGGAAGGAAAATGTCTCAAGAATAATGTTTTACAAAGCCTGAAATCTTAGTTTCAACCGTCATTGTCCTTCATTTTACTAAAATAGTCCCAGAAAATTCATTTCAAATAGACCCTTTCTCTGATGCTTTGGCAGTAGAGTGGCTATAGAGTTTATCAATTAATGGTATATCATTTTTGTCGAATTTTCGTAAAATATCTTTAAAGCTCAATATATCCGTTATTATGCAAGATACGAAAAAATTGTATAAATTATTTATAGGGTGTCTTGAGCTACATCTTAAAAAAATATTTTTACAATTACAGGTGACCCATAAGTCGTTGGTGATTCAAATTTTCTCTTTTAGAATTTTCTTAAAAAAATTCACTAGTGGGGAGATCCGTGTATATATATATATATATATATATATATATATATATATATATATATATATATATATATATATATATATATATATATATATATATAGTACCGATAACTCAAAAAATAATAGACCGATCTTGATCAAATTAGCGAGTACCTTCCCTTTGCAAGTGGCTTGGATAATTTCGTTATCCAGAAAAATCGGACCAGGTTTTTCCGGAAAATGTTGTGTTTTATTTCTAAAAGAATTCATATCTCCGGAAATAACAACGTGAGGGCAACCATATTTGGTACGTGTATTTGTATTATAATTGGTGAACCATGTACCAGAATTTAGGTTTTTAAGTTTAAGGATAAAAAAGTTACGGGCAGCTAAAAAACAATTTTTTGAGTTTTCCTCAAGACGTCAAACTCGCAATTTAATTAATTTAAAACGTCAAAATTGGCAATGTTTAGGCAAAGAACGTGAAACAAATACGGATTGTAAAAAGAAAATGTTGCAAGAAGAGTGTTCTGCGAACTCTTAAGTTTCACATTCAACCGCCATTTTCCTTCATTTTACTAAAATATTTACAGAAAATTCATTTCAAATAGACACTTTCTCTGATGCTTTGGCTGTCGGTTTAGTTAAGTTCATGCTTTCGCTGTAGGTTTAGTGAAGTTTATGGTTTAACGGTCTATAATTTTTAGCTAATTTTCGTAGAACAATTTCGTTACTGCATTTTAGCATTTTTTATCGAAATATGATGCATGTTTGTAAGAAAAAAATCTGGACGCAGTAGGTGCGTTTTGGTAGAAAATTTTCATTAAATCTTTTAAATTTCAATAACTCAATTTGCTATTAACGTAAGTTTTGTTGGTTAGGAAACCAGCATTTAACTTTATTTTCGGAAAATTTTTGTATAAACGCAGCAAGGGCGTTTGGTTGCGAATTTTCATTAAATGTTTCAAATTTCAATAACTCAATTTGCTATTAACCTAAGGTTTATTGGCTAGGAGACCTGTTTTCCCGGAAACATTTTAAGTTTATTTTCGGAAAATTTTTGTACATTTTCAAATAATTATTTTGATAAAATATGGTACATTGTTCATACTATATAGGTTATACTGGTAACCAAATTGATGCCTGCTTGCATTAGAGCGATATATTTGTAATTAAAAACATTTTAATGAAAATTCACTTCCATAACGCACTTGCTGCCTCCAGAGTTTTTTATATCTTTTGAGATATCGTTAAAAAATCGTGTTTTAAATACAAAAGTTCCAGGGGTGTTTCAATATTAGAAGAGTCACACAAAAAACCTCCCAGAAATAGTTATTAATTCTTCCTTTTTGATGAAATTTGGTATATGTCTAATTTGGAGGATGCCGAATGCAGTGGCGTACTTATTTTCTTCCTAAAAATGGTCCTAACACCTTTTCCCATTTTTTGAGATAGAAAAACTGCATTAGTAGGCCTTGGTCAGGTGATAAAGAGAAGAATTTTCACAGCATTTATAGTTTTTCCTTTATGTCTTTTGATCTTTTGTTCATCAAGATCGAAATATAAATACAAAAATTGGTGGGGTGTTAAATCTTAAATGGGCCACACTATATATATATATATATATATATATATATATATATATATATATATATATATATATATATATATATATATATATATATAGTATTTATGTTCGTGTGGTAGTGGTGGTGCAAAAAAGGTGGTATGGCCTCGACTGTATGCCATTAGCCACCATTATGTTCGTATTATCCTTCCTATTAGCCAGGATAATCGAGAATATACTGTAGATAATTTTCGTAAAAAAAAATGCATAGATCGTCTCTAGGAAAATTCGCCAACATAACGCACTTGCTGCGTCTAGACCTATGAAATATCTCGTTAACGGAACCTGATTTAGACACATAGTTATTTTCTGGTTTATGCTATAGAATCCGATTTTACAAATGACATTTCAATGTGGTCCTCCAGTTACTAAACACCTGTACATATAATTGACAACTACTTCTAATAGACTTATATTAACTATTTTGTACAATAGTGTTCTTACAACCAAACAAAATTTGAATTTAATGCAATTTAACTATCAATCACGGTTTCCTGCGGAAGTACAAAACCCTCATACTAAATAATCTCATACCTAATGTCTTTATCATCAACTTGACGGTTTCGGTTATACCCACATGGAATTATTTATGTTTCTTTCCTTTCAAAACTATTAATCATACTGGATTTACGAGTCAGTTGAAGACATACACTTTTTAGTGAATTTTTATTAAAAAAATTCACTAATAGAGAGGTATCGATGGTGAGACTTTGCAAAAATTCTTTCAAATGAGCGCGAATTAGGACCCCTAGAACCCATATCCGGGGTCAGTTTGAATTTTTATATGCTTATATATATATATATATATATATATATATATATATATATAAATATTTATATATATATATATATATATATATATATATATATATATATATATATATATATATATATATATATATATATATATATATATATATATATATATATATATATATATGTATCCGTCTGATAACTCAAAAAATAATTAACCGATTTAGATGAAACTCGGCAAGTGCCTTTCTTTTATTAATGGCTTGGATGAGTTCGTTGGCCAGGAAAATCGAACGGGGTTTTCCGGGAAAATTTTGAGTTTTCTTTCAAAAAAAAATTTTTTTTCCGAAAATTTCGATAAAATTTGGTCTACATATTGCTTTGGGAAATACCTAACTATGTGCCAAAATTCAGCTTTCTAGGGTTACAGAAAATTGAGCTATTCAAATTTGAAACATGTTTAAATCATAAGTGTGTGGTTGCTGTTGGTTAGTCAATGCTTTTCTTATTGACTCATGAGATTCATTCATCAACCTTCCATTGACTTCTGCTTCTGCCGCTGTTACAGTCCTTTTATTTAGATCTAGAGTTGTAAAGTTTTCTGTATCATTTGGGATATAAATTGTTTGCTTTTGTTACTGACCAACAAAAGATATGATAAAATTGGACAAAGAAAGGGAATATGATATATTAACAAGGCTATTTTTGGCTCAACAGCATTTATTAGTTTTCGTAATTGTTTTTTTATCGGGTTTTGTTACTTTGACTAGACATATTTTTATTATGATTGGTACTACTAAAAGTAATTAAAGTTTGTCTCATTCAATATTAAATTTATTTTAGTGTTAAAATAGAAGACGATGTGATATGGTCCAAAATCTGATTGATATTTTGTTGGTATGTACTGTAAAAAAGCAAATTGCAGTTCAAAAAATCAAGACGCAGCAAGTGCGTTATGGTAGCCAATTTTCATAAAAACATCTGAAATCTCAAAAAATAACAAATAATAATAATAATTTTTATTGAGAAAAGACTGAGACTGGACATTGTGGCTGGAAACTGAAACAAAAAGTAGAATAACCCCAAAAACTACAACAATAATAACAGAGTTATGCGCTATCTTTTTTGATACGTATTTCGACAACGAAGCTGTCTTCATCAGTAGCTGTAATTAACCGATTTCGATGAAACTTGGCAACTGCCTGTCTTTTATTAATGGCTTGGATGAGTTCGTTATCCAGAAAAATCAGACGGGGTTTTCCGGAAAAATTTTGAGTTTTCTTTCGAAAAAAATTTTTTTCTCCGAAAGTAACAAAGCTGTTTCAATGAAATTTACTATATATGTTGCCTCAACCTTACTACGTACCAAAATTCAACTTTCTAAGTTTAGAGAAAATTGAGTTACTCAAATTTTAAATGTTCTTTCGAAAAAAAATTTTTTCTCCGATAATTACAAAGTTATTTTAATGAAATTTTGTGGATATCTTGCCTTAGGAAAAACCTTACTACGTATTGAAATTAAACTCTCTAAGTTTATAGAAAATTGAGTTATTTAAATTTGAAGCATTTAATAAAAATTCACTACCATAACGCACTTGCTGCGTCCCGAGTTTTTAATTAAATAGAATAATAGTTTGAGTAAGACTATGCAGTGATTTTATAAAGGTGATGACAATTCTATGGCATATAAGCTAGTTTAATGAGAAACTAGTTGCAATTTGAATCTAACCATTTGCAGTTACAATTTTTTTACGATATTAAACGATTTTTTTAGGGAAAAAAATCTCGGGACGCAGCAAGTGCGTTATGGTAATGAATTTTTATCAAATGCTTCAAATTTGACTAACTCAATTTTCAATAAACTTAGAGAGTTTAGTTTTGGCATGTAGTAAGGTATTTCCTAAGGCAAGATATTCACGAAATTTCATTAAAATAGCTCTGCAATTTTCTGAGAAAAAATTTTTTTCGAAAGAAAACTTAAAATTTGAATAACTCAATTTTCTATAAACTTAGAAAGTTGGATTTTGGTACGTAGTAGTAGTAGTACCTCTCCCGAGGCAACATATATAGCAAATTTTATTAAAACAGCTTTGTTACTTTTGGAGAAACACATTTTTTTCGAAAAAGAAACTTAAAATTTTCCCGGTCCGATTTTTCTAGCTAACGAACTCATCCAAGCCATTAATAAAAGAAAGGCACTTGCCAAGTTTCATCGAAATCGGTTAAATATTTTTTGAGTTATCAGACAAATACATATATATATATATATATGTATATATATATATATATATATATATATATATATATATATATATATATATATATATATATATATAAACATATAAAAATCGAAACTGACCCTGGATATGGGTTCTAGCGGTCCTAGTTCGCGCTAATTTGAAAAAATTTTTGCAAAGTCTCACCATCGATACCTCTCTATTAGTGAATTTTTTAAAATAAAAATTCACTAAAAAAAATCTTCAAATGAGCGCGATGAAGGCTACTTCGGGGTTAGTTTCAAACACTTTTATTTCCTGAGAGCATTGTTATTCAGAAAAAATGTTCTTACAAAAGTTTTTTTGGCAAATTTTTGCTACAAACTGGCAACATTCAATTTTATATTTCCTAGCGGAAACAACTTCGTTGCTTTGGCAAAAAAAAATGTAATGGTAAGATATGGTTTTGTTTGTATTTTCAGAAATAACGTCGCTTTCTTGATACGGCACTATTAATATTTTAATTCAGTTTAATCAGAAAAAGATTGTTTAAAATTAACTTAATTCTAAAAGAAACTGACAAAACAAAAATAAAATAAAACAGCAATAATAATTATAAACTAGCTAAATAGTTAAAATGTTGTCCATTGTTATCAATACACAAATGAACTCGCGAGGTACCAGGAGCGGGAGCAATAGCCTATTCTAAGACAAAGCGATACAGTGTAAGTGTTCAGAGAACAATGATGGTTGAAGAAGGGCAGTAGAAGAGCATGGAAACATAATTATTAAGATCAGTAAAATAACAAGTGAATTTAGTTTTAAGAAATCTATCTAAACCAAGGAATGTAAATATTGCACATAAGTAGAGGTCAGAGTTGTATGGATAACGTTAGCATTGAACCTATTGCATTTATTATGTAAACAGTAAACAAAGTAAATTCACAACGTAGAAGGTATGCAGGAATGCTGAAGTCTGCAAATTGGAAGGTCGCAAACTAATTAAGAAAACTATAAATATTGTTTATTGAAAAACATTAAAACATTGTTCAATTAAGATTCACGATTTAAAAAGTCCACGTTTAAATTCATTCACTTTGTTAATAGTATTATTGTTGAGTTTTTGTGAATTATTAAAGCTATTATTAAACCGTTACCGATGTCTACATACGCCTAGTTCATAGAGTTTATTCCTCAAATTATCCTCCGCTCCCTAAACAGTAAGACAATAGACAGTAAAATCGCAAAGGTAGCATTTTCATGGGTATACGACGGAGCTGATCCAACCAAGACATCAATGAACAATGGAATAGCTGATGCAGAGATAGACACCTGCATCAAAGAGCAAGCGACACCTCATCCAGAATTATATAAAAGGGCATAGCACGCAGACAAGTGAAATGGACTCATTACTTTGAATAACTTGGTTGTTCATTGTGATGGGGCTAGGGCTGGTGTATCTCTTATGAGATAGAAAGCAAGACTGAGATTTGGTGGAGTTGAATTGTACAAGATTTCTACTTTCCCAGTCCAATATTTTTTGGAGATCCACAGAGACAGAACCCTCCATGAGTCTGCGATCCTCATCTAATTGGACTAAAGAGACAGGCTTAGAATATTGTATATTTAAGTGGAGGGTATTGTCGTCCGCGTAACTGTGAACTGGGTTGGATGTGCTAGAGAGGAGGTAATTGATGTGGAGAAGAAACAAAGTAGGGGCTAAGGCTGAACCTTGAGGGACTCCTGCATTAATTGGATACACTTTAGAGGAATGGCCATCCACGACAACAGAAATGCTCCGGTTGGAGAGGAAATTTGCTGTCCAGGTACAGAGTTTTGGTGGTAGGCCATAGGCCGGTAGTTCATTAAGCAGCGCTGCGTGCCAGACCTGGTCGAATGCTTTGGATATGTCTAGAGCGACAATCTGGGATTCACCGTGTAGTTCCATAGACTTGTTCCAAGAATGGCTGACAAAGGAAAGGAGGTCGGCAGTTGATCTGTGCTGACCGAATTCATACTGCCTGTCGTGAATTAGACTGTGTTTTTCAAGAAAGTTTAGTAATTCGGTGTTTATATACTTTTCCATCACTTTAGAGACGACTGAAAGGAGAGAAATAAGCCTGTAGTTGCTAGGAAGCGATTTGGATCCTTTCTTGGGGACGGGTTGTACTCGAGCAGTTTACCAGTTACTAGGGAATATTCCTCTATTGTAAGATGTCTAGAACAGACTATATATATATATATATATATATATATATATATATATATATATATATATATATATATATATATATATATATATATATATATATATATTATATGAAATTTTACAAAATAAAATACAATACAAAATAAAATGGAAGCTAGATGCGTACGAGAGTATTTATATTTCTAAGGCAATAAAAAACAAAAGTTCCTTAAACCGAGCGTCGCCACTGATTTAATAACTTGGTTGTTCATTGTGATGGGGCTAGGGCTGGTGTATCTCTTATGAGATAGAAAGCAAGACTGAGATTTGGTGGAGTTGAATTGTACAAGATTTCTACTTTCCCAGTCCAATATTTTTTGGAGATCCACAGAGACAGAACCCTCCATGAGTCTGCGATCCTCATCTAATTGGACTAAAGAGACAGGCTTAGAATATTGTATATTTAAGTGGAGGGTATTGTCGTCCGCGTAACTGTGAACTGGGTTGGATGTGCTAGAGAGGAGGTAATTGATGTGGAGAAGAAACAAAGTAGGGGCTAAGGCTGAACCTTGAGGGACTCCTGCATTAATTGGATACACTTTAGAGGAATGGCCATCCACGACAACAGAAATGCTCCGGTTGGAGAGGAAATTTGCTGTCCAGGTACAGAGTTTTGGTGGTAGGCCATAGGCCGGTAGTTCATTAAGCAGCGCTGCGTGCCAGACCTGGTCGAATGCTTTGGATATGTCTAGAGCGACAATCTGGGATTCACCGTGTAGTTCCATAGACTTGTTCCAAGAATGGCTGACAAAGGAAAGGAGGTCGGCAGTTGATCTGTGCTGACCGAATTCATACTGCCTGTCGTGAATTAGACTGTGTTTTTCAAGAAAGTTTAGTAATTCGGTGTTTATATACTTTTCCATCACTTTAGAGACGACTGAAAGGAGAGAAATAAGCCTGTAGTTGCTAGGAAGCGATTTGGATCCTTTCTTGGGGACGGGTTGTACTCGAGCAGTTTACCAGTTACTAGGGAATATTCCTCTATTGTAAGATGTCTAGAACAGACTATATATATATATATATATATACATATATATATATATATATATATATATATATATATATATATATATATATATATATATATATATATATATATATATATATATATATATACAGGGTGAGCCACGGTGGATGGAGTATTAAAAGTATATGGAGAATGAATCAACCGATTGCTCTGAAATTTTGGTTACGGATGTAATGGCGTATGATCTCTCGACCTAAAATATTTTTGAAAATGCAGTGTTGCCACATATACGTAAAACTGGCAACATCTTCGTAATTTTAAATGGAACACCCTATATATTTTTGCTTTTTTTGAATTGTCGTCTCTTTTTGAGTAACTTTTGTTGATATTTTTCTATACCTATCTCAAGTCGTTTTCGAGATAATAATTATTTTCTGAATTTATTACCAAAAATTTGACTTTCATTAAATCGTGTTTTCTCCTACCGACGAAGCGATTTAAAGATAATTTTTTAGCTACGGTTAGGCAAGGTCTAGGGGCATCTCCTCCAATAATCAAATGTTTAGAATATCATACAGGGTGAGTTAGAGAACGTTTTCTATAAGTGACTCGGAGAAATGCACGAAAGTAATTTTTTTTAAATAGAACGCCCTGAATATTTTTAAATTTTTTGGATCGTCTTCTCTTTTTGAGTAACTTTTGTTAATATTTCCCTATACCTATCTCAAGGTGTTTTCGATTTATGGTCACTTTTCTCTAACCTATCCAAGATTATTGGTCTTTTTGTATATCATAATAGGTGGGCCATGAAATTTCTATTTTGTCAATTTGACATGACAACAGACATGCTGTTTATCTAAATAAATTTGACGTTAGTGATATTTGCATTCATTTTGAATAGCTATAGCACAAATATGGCAGAAAATAATTATACAAACACAGTTTTAATGGATTTGTTTATTATTCATGGACAGTGCAATAAGATTATCAGCAGAACTTGTAGAAGATTTAATGATAAATATCCGAATTTGCCGCAGATGAATAACAGAAAGTTTCTACGAATTCATAGGAATTTTATAAAATCTGGTGCGTCGTTAAGAGATGCAAGAAATCTACCCAAACCTGTGACATCTGACGAGGTAAATGAAATCAATGTGCTAGCGTATTTTCATGCGAATCCCCAGTATTCCATACGTTGTGCTGAACAGGATTTAGGATTGCCATATTCATCCATTCGAAGAATACTAGTAAATCATAAAATGCGTAATTATAAATTTACAAGAGTTCAATTTCTCACGCCTCAGGATTATCTACAGAGAATAGAGTTGTGTGAAATGTTAGTTGTGCGTATGCAAGAGGACCCCAATTTTTTAAAGAAAATGATATGGACTGATGAATCCAAATTTTCTAGGGAGGGGATTTGTAACACACGAAATCGTCACTATTGGGCCACAGACAACCCCCACGTTACTAGAGAGGCTGGTTTTCAAGTCAAATTTAGTTTAAATGTTTTTTGTATGTTATTAGATGACAAAATAAAATATTACATATATGACGAAAAATTGAATTCCAGAAAATATTTAGATATAATTAGAACAATTGTGGAAGGCTTCCTTGATAATCTGTCAATTGAAACATATAGAACTTGTTGGTATCAACTCGACGGGGCTCCTGCACATTGTACATCCGAAATTAGTATGGAGTTGGACCGGCTTTTCGATGACCGTTGGATCAGACGTTTGGGACCGTGTAACTGGCCTGCGAGGTCCCCTGACCTTACCCCGTTAGATTTTTATCTATGGGGTATTCTTAAAGATCGAGTTTATAAAACTCCAGTCCACAACAGGGCAGAATTAGAACGTCGAGTGATTCAAGAGATTGAAAACTTGAACCCCGCTGAAATAAGAGCTGCTACAACAAACGCCGTGCATCATCGTATACAAAAGTGTCTGGAAGTTAACGGTCAACATTTCGAACAATTATTATAGTTTTAAGATTTTTATACATATTTATTACTGTCATTGGTATTATTTGTTATTGCTACTTGGCCTTTTTTACTATTATCGCTGATTAGGTATTAGTTTTTCCAAATACTGATAGTGTTATTGTTCTCATAACGACGAACCAAAATTTATAAAATTCCTATGAATTCGTAGAAACTTTCTGTTATTCATCTGCGGCAAATTCGGATATTTCTCATTAAATCTTCTACAAGTTCTGCTGATAATCTTATTGCACTGTTCATGAATAAAAAACAAATCCATTAAAACTGTGTTTGTATAATTATTTTCTGCCATATTTGTGCTATAGCTATTCAAATTGAATGTAAATATCACTAACGTCAAATTTATTTAGATAAACAGCATGTCTGTTGTCATGACAAAGTGACAAAATAGAAATTTCATGGCCCACCCATTATGATATACAAAAAGACCAATAATCTTGGATAGGTTAGAGAAAAGTGACCATAAATCGAAACCGCCTTGAGATAGGTATAGGGAAATATTAACAAAAGTTACTCAAAAAGAGAAGACGATCCAAAAAGTGTGAAAATATACAGGGCGTTCTATTTAAAAAAAATGACTTTCGTGCAGTTCTCCGAGTCACTTATAGAAAGCGTTCTCTAACTCACCCTGTATGATATTCTAAAGATTTGATTAATGGAGGAGATGCCCCTAGACCTTGCCTAACCGTAGCTAAAAAATTATCTTTAAATCGCTTCGTCGGTAGGAGAAAACACGATTTAATGAAAGTCAAATTTTTGGTAATAAATTCAGAAAATAATTATTATCTCGAAAACGACTTGAGATAGGTATAGGAAAATATCAACAAAAGTTACTCAAAAAGAGACGACAATTCAAAAAAAGCAAAAATATATAGGGTGTTCCATTTAAAATTACGAAGATGTTGCCAGTTTTACGTATATGTGGCAACACTGCATTTTCAAAAATATTTTAGGTCGAGAGATCATACTCCGTTACATCCGTAAACAAAATTTCAAAGCAATCGGTTGATTCGTTCTCTATATACTTTTAATACTCCATCCACCGTGGCTCACCCTGTATATATATATATATATATATATTATATGAAATTTTACAAAATAAAATACAATACAAAATAAAATGGAAGCTAGATGCGTACGAGAGTATTTATATTTCTAAGGCAATAAAAAACAAAAGTTCCTTAAACCGAGCGTCGCCACTGATTTATACCCCTTTGTTTGCACCCTGTCTTTAATATAGATACATATTCCAAAACTTGGCAGGTAAAGTTATAACGGAAGTTTAAAAACCTCGTCCGGCAATTTAAGTACAACAAACAGAAAATTTGCCTGCGAAGTCGGGCCTCTCGGTATCGGTTTTTAGACTTAGTGTAAAAGGTGATGTTTAGTTTTAACTGGTTTAGAATGTTTCATCCTCTGATGACGCTAATTTTGTTAGTGAAACGACCGTCAGGTCTTTAGGAAAATCTGTAGTCGTGATTCGGATTCTCCAGGTGTACTAATGCCCTATTACCAGGCACAGCCGTTTAATCGCGTACGAAGCGAGCATTCTACCTCTGAACCAAAGACGCATTGAGAAAATGTTTGTTTACCGGATATGTACTTGACGCCGACTTCGTGCCCTGAGAAATTAAATATTATATTTAAAGTAAACGTAACAACTAATTACAGAATTGATTGAATTGTGACTTGAAACACATTCGTAATTGCTGACAAACTATTTAAACTGTTCTTGGGATTTGTGTGACAGAGATTTCCCGGTTGCTAGTTCGGGTAGTATGTTTTATGCGTGTTATTTATGTTGTTCGCTTATTGTTGATGTATGATTTAAGCATGTTGTATGGATCAATCTATGCATTGCAGTTAACTACTGTGTCTGCCAGGCATTGGACATTAACCACTTAGTCGTTCCAGATTTTATTTTTAATTTGGAAAAAAATCCAAATTTTGTAAACCAAATTACTTGTCTCATTCACGTCACTATAATAATTGAAAAAATACACCGTATTCAAAAATATTTTTGGCGGCATATCTATGTTATGAATGATTTATGAACTCGTCCGCGATCTTAAAACAATGAAAATATTAGCAGAGTTTCGTTCAAATCGGTTGAGTATTTTAGAGAATTTTCATTATGACATTTTTTTTAGCGAATGTGCATTAAGAAAAACTCGCTAATAGAGAGGTCACGATGAAAAGCTTTTGAAAAAAATTCTTCAGATGAGCGCGAATTTAGGCCCCTAGAACCCAAAATTGTTATGTTTATATATATATATATATATATATATATATATATATATATATATATATATATATATATATATATATATATATATATATATATATATGTATGTATCCGAGCGATAACTCAAAAAATACTAAACTGATTTCAATCAAACTTGGCAAAAATCTTGTTTGGGTGAAAACCGAGGCCTGAGTTCGTTAATCAGCCTTTATGCTCAAGTTTTTCCAGTGGAAAATCGGGGAAAACTTTTTGAAAACGCTATATTTTTGTCACTATCCGAGTAACTGTAATGACACTTTACATGTGGCTAGAAGTAGTGCAAATATACCTATGTTGTGAATTTTAAGTAAATTGGTACACAATATTTAGAGTTTTTCCAACGACTTACTGGTTAAAGTCCAATGTCTGACAGACAGGGTAGTTAACTACCACGTGTAGATTGGTTCATACAACAGGTATAAACCATACATCAACGGTAAACAAACTAAATATATACCAGGCATAAAACATACTACCCGAACCAGCAATCGTGAAATATCGGCCGCAATTATGGAAAATGACAGACGACATGAAATTAAAAATTTGCCAAGTGATTGTTGTTTAACTGGGAGATTCAATCAATTTTTAAAATACACTATATTTGTAGCTTGATGAACGGCCCCAAATACAGTTTTAGCACAGCATAGATATATTATGATGTGGTTTTAGACTGAAAGTGTAGTATAATATAGCACAAATGTAGTACACAAAATCAATTCAAGTCTCTATAAAAATGATTTTCATTTATCTTTTAACTTAAACATACGACGTCATATAAGACACTATATTTGTAGCTTTATTAACGGCCTCAAATACAGTTTTAGCGCAGCATATATATATATATATATATATATATATATATATATATATATATATATATATATATATATATATATATATATATATTATGCTATCGCATAATATAGTAGAAATGTAAACAAAATCAAGCCAACTATCTATCAAAACGATTCTAAAAGAGTTTCTTTTATCTTTAAACTTAAAACATAAGACGTCATATAACACCGAAACAGTCGTGAGATGTGCTTCAATGGTAATTCTACTAACTAGCGCCGCCGTGGCCGTGCCGGAAAGTCGAGTAAAACTTCCCAATTCGGACTCGGGGGACGACGGTTCGAGACTCACCGGCAGCGGATAATTTTTCAAATCACTTCTGTCGTTGAGATCGAGCTTAAGGTAGAGGGTAATGCACAATAAGCCAAGGGCTGCAGTGCTATCGGGGCGGCAAAGCCGCGGACGAGCCCTGAGGGAGCAAAAAAATTCAACTAAGTCTGTAATTAATTACGTATACTTTGAATATAATATTCCGGGCATGAAGCCGTGCTAAAGTATCACGCAAAAAAAGATTAGTTCAAGTATACTTAGATGGCGCCGGGGACATCGCCCTTGCCTCCTAAGCAGAAGGTTACGCGATCGAATCCAGCTTGATGAATTTATGTTTTATTTTGACATTTGGAGAAATAATAGTACACAGATTTCATACGTTTTGAACATCTCATTTTTTTAAACGCCTAAATAAGTTTGTCAGCTTTGAAATTATCATTTTGTTATTGTTGATATTGGAGGAAAAATAACAGCTACGTTTATAATTTGGCAAATACTTTACTTTTCTAAATATGAATTAGGTTTCCTTCTGGAAATCTTTTGTATAACTGTAATGTAATTTGTAATACAAGTTTCCTTTAAAGAGACTTACACTATCTACAATACAAATATAGCAAAATTTAATTCTTTAGCTTCATAGAAAACTGAGTTTTGGGCATTTTTCTCAAAAGGAGTTAGAACACAAGATTTTTTTGATAATAGAGAGATATCGATGGTAAATGTGCATGTACTAGTACCTCTAAAATCAATCTTCAAGGTTTGTGTAAGTTTAAAGTATTAACTTGACTAATATGCCGTTTAATAATTGTGTACAATTATTATGAACATTCGCTACTATAACGTACTTGCTGCGTCTCGAAATTATTTTTTAATTTATGCTTGGATAAATAAAGGTTCAAACGGACCCTGAATATGGGTTCTAGGAGCTCTAATTCACGCTCATTTGAAAAAATTTCCGAAAGTCTTCCATCGTTGCCTCTCTATTAGTATTTTTTAAAATGAAAAGTCACTAAGAAATATAATAAAACTGTCCGGTTTTGGAATAAAAACCCCATATATCTCTCTATGTGAAAACTGTAACCTGTGATGAGCACTGATAAGAACACTTGGAGAACCCAAATCACCACAACACATATTCCAGAGACCTTACGGTCGTTTCGTTGACCATGTCAACGTTATCAGAGGATGAAAAATTCTAAAGAATTCCTCTAGAATTGTTCATCCTGTGATAACGTTGACATGGTCAACGACACGATCGTAAGGTCTTTGAAATATGTGTTGTGGTGATTTGGGTTATCCAAGTATACCAAGACCTTACGATTGTTTCATTGACCATGTCAACGTTATCAGAGGATGAAAAATTCTAAAGAATTCCTCTAGAATTGTTCATCCTGTGATAACGTTGACATGGTCAACGAAACGATCGTAAGGTCTTTGAAATATGTGTTGTGGTGATTTGGGTTCTCCAAGTATACCAAGACCTTACGATTGTTTCGTTGACCATGTCAACGTTATCAGAGGATGAAAAATTCTAAAGAATTCCTCTAGAATTGTTCATCCTGTGATAACGTTGACATGGTCAACGAAACGATCGTAAGGTCTTTGAAATATGTGTTGTGGTCATTTGGGTTCTCCAAGTATACCAAGACCTTACGATTGTTTCGTTGACCATGTCAACGTTATCAGAGGATGAAAAATTCTAAATAATTTCTCTAGAATTTTTCATCCTCTGATAACGTTGACCTGGTCAACGCAAGGATCGTAAGGTCTTTGAAATATGTGTTGTGGTCATTTGGGTTCTCCAAGTATACCAAGACCTTACGATTGTTTCGTTGACCATGTCAACGTTATCAGAGGATGAAAAATTCTAAAGAATTCCTCTAGAATTGTTCATCCTGTGATAACGTTGACATGGTCAAAGACCTTACGATCGTTTCGTTGACCATGTCAACGTTATCACAGGATGAACAATTCTAGAGGAATTCTTTAGAATTTTTCATCCTCTGATAACGTTGACATGGTCAACGAAACAATCGTAAGGTCTTGGTATACTTGGAGAACCCAAATCACCACAACACATATTTCAAAGACCTTACGATTATTTCGTTGACCATGTCAACGTTATCAGAGGATGAAAACTTCTAAATAATTTCTCTAGAATTTTTCATCCTCTGATAACGTTGACCTGGTCAACGAAAGGATCGTAAGGTCTTTGAAATATGTGTTGTGGTGATTTGGGTTCTCCAAGTGTACTTATCCGTATATCTCTGTAATTAGTAGCATGTTCAATTAATGAAATTAAACATTATCTCCAAAACAGAGCACTAAATTAATAACGCCATATCTTAAAAGAGAGTTAATTTAGTGTAGTGTACACATGCGTATAATTAAATGACTGATAGTTCTGCAGTACACGCATTATGATTGTTGGTTGGCTTAATTAGACGTAATTATAAGCTTGATTAATTCTTGACAGACAGGATACAATCTGTACAGGCTACTTGATTCGTACGATGCAAACATTACACAGATGAGGCTTCGCGTAATTGAAGGGTGTATAAAAACAAAAGCACGTTGTTAGATACGATTATGACTTCAGGCTTATAAACGGTTTTCCTCCGGTGTTCAATCTTACAAATGATTATGTAATTCTCTGATTATTTTCAACCAGGAGCGGCTTGTTCATCAGTGCTGTCGTGCTGCAGAACAACCAAAAACTCGGGACGCAGCAAGTGCGTTATGGTAGTGAATTTTTATTAAATGCTTCAAATTTAAATAACTCAATTTTCTATAAACTTAGAGAGTTTAATTTCAATACGTAGTAAGGTTTTTGCTAAGGCAAGATATCCACAAAATTTCATTAAAATAACTTTGTAATTTTCGGAGAAAAAAATTTTTTTCGAAAGAAAATTTAAAATTTGAGTAACTCAATTTTCTCTAAACTTAGAAAGTTGAATTTTGGTACGTAGTAAGGTTGAGGCAACATATATAGTAAATTTCATTGAAACAGCTTTGTTACTTTCGGAGAAAAAAAAAATTTTTCGAAAGAAAACTCAAAATTTTTCCGGAAAACCCCGTCTGATTTTTCTGGATAACGAACTCATCCAAGCCATTAATAAAAGACAGGCAGTTGCCAAGTTTCATCGAAATCGGTTAATTACAGCTACTGATGAAGGCAACTTCGTTGTCGAAATACGTATCAAAAAAGATAGCGCATAACTCTGTTATTATTGTTGTAGTTTTTGGGGTTATTCTACTTTTTGTTTCAGTTTCCAGCCACAATGTCCAGTCTCAGTCTTTTGTCAATAAAAATTATTATTATTATTTGTTATTTTTTGAGATTTCAGATGTTTTTATGAAAATTGGCTACCATAACGCACTTGCTGCGTCTAGATTTTTTGAACTGCAATTTGCTTTTTTACAGTACATACCAACAAAATATCAATCAGATTTTGGACCATATCACATCGTCTTCTATTTTAACACTAAAATAAATTTAATATTGAATGAGACAAACTTTAATTACTTTTAGTAGTACCAATCATAATAAAAATATGTCTAGTCAAAGTAACAAAACCCGATAAAAAAACAATTACGAAAACTAATAAATGCTGTTGAGCCAAAAATAGCCTTGTTAATATATCATATTCCCTTTCTTTGTCCAATTTTATCATATCTTTTGTTGGTCAGTAACAAAAGCAAACAAATTATATCCCAAATGATACAGAAAACTTTACAACTCTAGATCTAAATAAAAGGACTGTAACAGCGGCAGAAGCAGAAGTCAATGGAAGGTTGATGAATGAATCTCATGAGTCAATAAGAAAAGCATTGACTAACCAACAGCAACCACATACTTATGATTTAAACATGTTTCAAATTTGAATAGCTCAATTTTCTGTAACCCTAGAAAGCTGAATTTTGGCACATAGTTAGGTATTTCCCAAAGCAATATGTAGACCAAATTTTATCAAAATTTTCGGAAAAAAAAATTTTTTTTTGAAAGAAAACTCAAAATTTTCCCGGAAAACCCCGTCCGATTTTCCTGGCCAACGAACTCATCCAAGCCATTAATAAAAGAAAGGCACTTGCCGAGTTTCATCTAAATCAGTTAATTATTTTTTGAGTCATCAGACGGATACATATATATATATATATATATATATATATATATATATATATATATATATAAATATATATATATATATATAAATATATAAATATATATATATATATATATATATATATATATATATATATATATATATATATATATATATATATATATATATATAAGCATATAAAAATTCAAACTGACCCCGGATATGGGTTCTAGGGGTCCTAATTCGCGCTCATTTGAAAGAATTTTTGCAAAGTCTCACCATCGATACCTCTCTATTAGTGAATTTTTTTAATAAAAATTCACTAAAAATTCGAACAATATTATTCCTAATTGGATGAGACCATTAAAATCCTAATTTATTGTCAGAAAAAAGATACCTTGTTAAGTACACTTAGAAAACACGAATCGCCACAACACATATTTCAAAGACCTTACGATCGTTTCGCTGACAACGTCAGCGTCATCCGATGATGAAAAATTCTAAAATTAAATCAACAGCTACAGTGTATTTATATCGCACCTAGGTAACGAACTAATCCGAAGTAAAAATTGAACTCGTCGACCCATCGTTTATCTATTGTGTCAATATTGAACGGACGAGGTCGATGAGCTACTTTAATCTTCCTGGTTGACAAATTTATGAGCCTTTATCTAATTGAAGGATAATGGGCTTAAAATGAAAGGTACCGAGATATTTAAGGAAGCTACACGTTCTTTTTGATCTAGAAAATTCACTATGTGAATATTGGAGCCCCTAAAGAACGCCGACAAGCAACATCTAGCGAAGAGACCAATAACAACCGCTCATCTTTTTAAAAAAACAAACCGAGTGTTTTGCTCACAATGTTAACTTTAACAAATGATAAATAATTCTACATAACTACAATTCTACATAAAAACAAGTATTTATATTGATTTTTTATTCTACGTAAAAATAAGTATTTGTATTGACTTCTTAGATACAAAAAAAAAACGAAAGGGGGTCTTTAAGTCGAGAACCAAACGTAGAGATTAGTATCTGTATAGATCGGCTGAGTTATTGACAATAATTTATTATTTTGCCAGACAAATTAGGAGTGTTTAGCTAGTCAAATGCAAAGTAAAAATAAAGGGCTTTAAATTAAAGGTGTCGCACGATTCAATGAAGTTTTGTTCTTAATCGACCTTGATATAAAAATACTTTCTAATGAATCAAGCATAGTTTGACGTCTAACATTTTTGATAAGTTACAAATTTTCTTTGTCAATGTGGTGATTATTATCCCATATATGTTGTGCCACACATGATTTGTCCAACGTGCCATATCGTAAATGTGCGAGATGTTCACGAAATCTGGTGGTTATGTTTCTCTTGGTTTGACCCACGTATTTAAGATTACAATCTTTGCAACTCAGCTAATAAATACCCGACATTTCAGTGGCTTTGTCTTTGTCTTTCGTATTACCCAACAAATTTTCAAAATTACTTTTCGTCCAAAAAGTCAAATATAAATCGGCTTTCTTAAAAATACTTTCCAAACCCTTTGTGATACGTGGTTCATAAGGTAGACACACAAATTTATTCTCTATTTTATCTTTCTTGAATGTCGTACATTCAGATATCATTTTCTTTGTTCGGTGTTTGTTAACCAATTTGTCCACTAAACCATCCGAATAACCGTTATATCTCGCCACGTTTTTATGTAATTTAATTCTATATTAAATCTACTTTTACTTAACGAAAAACTTATGAATCTGTTTACCAGGAAATTTAAACTAGCCGTTTTTGTGCAAACGTATGATGTGAGTCCTTAGGAATATAATATATAATATAAGTAATAGTGGCAGTTTCCTTCCTGTAGACATCGAATTCAAGCGAGTCATTATTTTTATTTTTAATTAAAATAAAAAGATGAGCGGCTGTTATTGGTCTCTTCGCCAGGTGTTACTTGTCGGCGTTCTTTAGGGGCTCCAATATTCACATAGTGCATTTTCGAGATCAAAAAGAACGTGTAGCTTCCTTAAATATATCGGTACCTTTCATTTTAAGCCCATTATCCTTCAATTCATTGATTGTTGTTGCCCTTACTTGGTGAAACTTGTCCATACTGCATACAGACTTTGAGAATACATCTCTGGCTTCACTGTTGGTTTTTGTAGGTGTTTTTGTTAATCTGTCTGAAAATGCTGTCAAGCAGCGAAACTATAGTCACAGAAGCATTGAAGAACATCCTAGAACTTCCAGAATTCGAAGGGCCACTTGCTCCAGTTAGCTCACGCGCTGGCTACGTCCTTCACCTACAAAAACCAACAGTGAAGCCAGAGAACTATTCTCAAAGTCTGTATCCGTTATCCTTCAATTAGATAAAGGCTCATAAATTTGTCAACCAGAAGATTTAAGTAGTTCTTCGACCTCCTCCGTTCAATATTGACACAATAGACAAACGATGGGTCGCCGACTACAATTTTTACTTCGGATTAGTTCGTTACCTAGGTGCGATATAAATACACTGTAGATGTTGATTTAATTTTAGAATTTTCATCCTCTGATGACGCTGACGTTGTCAACGAAACGATCGTAAGGTCTTTAAAATATGTGTTGTGGTGATTTGGCTTCCCCAAGTGTACTTATCAGTGCTCATCACAGGTTCCAGTTTTCACACAGTGGATACGTTGTTGTTTGAAAGCTCGCGGTTCTCGGCGTTGAATATTTGAACAGGCGATCAAGCGATCAAGCGCCAATAAAATTGTTGGGCAATTGTTGCCGAATAAAATTGTCCGGCGTTAGTTGCCAAATTAAATTGATAACCTTTCGTCATCCAAGTTTAACTTGGGAATTTTGAGTTCCAATTTCTGGTTTTGGTTTAATAATTTCTGAAAAATTGTCTTGGGTTTGAAATTTTGGTGTTAACTCCAGATAAATATATAACTTCTGGATATTCCAGCTCGAGCTTCAATTTTGGTAGCAAATGGTAATTAAGCCAAAGGGTACAAGTCTCTATTGAACGGAATGAGTCTCTTTAATATTTTTCTTATCTGGCTAAAATTTTTCTGGACCAAAAGGAATCAAGTAATTGCCATTTAAAACCATTGATTTTTGATATTGTTCTTTTGAAGTGACATTGCTGAAATAGTTACATAATAATAATTTAACAGTGTTTTTACTTAAGGTATGATCTGAAATTACTTGCGGTAATTTCTGTAATTAAATAATTTTTCTTAGTTAACATTAAAGATTTAAGAAGTGCAGCCCATAAAAATTGAAATTGGTCTTTTACATTATTTTATTTTTGATAAATAGTAAATATAAAACAAGGAGCATTAAGCCTCGATTTATTTTTGAGGCAGGGCATGCGACTACGACAAACAAATTAACCTACCTGGCCAGATACATATACAGGGTGCTATAAATTCGAGGCTCACCATGAGTATATTCTAAATCGTAAGAGATACAGGGTGGGTTAAATTGAGGCAAATATGCGCAATTATGGGCCTTGTAGCATGCCATCTTAAAACTTGCTAATTTCCGAATGCTTCCGAAGATATACGAAAAAAACCGAAAAATGTAAATTCGGTTTTTATTTTTTTCTGAAGTTATTTGAAACGATATAAAAAACTAAAGGTACTTCTTTATTGCCACTTTTTCTACTCTACAAGATGTAGTGAACAGATTCTCAGTACAACGTTTCGAAGAAAACATCATCAACTTTGTTTTTTCATATGGCCGTTAACGTTTTTTCATATGGCGAAAACCGAGGTCGAGTTCATTAATCAGCCTTTATGCTCAAGTTTTTCGGGTGGAAAATCGGGGAAAACTTTTTGGAAACGCTATATTTTTGTAAGTATCAGAGTAACTGGAATGTGGCTAGAAATAGTGCAAAAAATGTTGTGAATTTTAAGCAATTTGGTACACAATATTTAGAGTTTTTTCCAAATTGAAAATAAAATCTTAAAGACATGCGTTCAGACGACTTAGTGGTTAAAGTCCAATGCCTGACAGACAGAGTGGTTAACTGCCACGCGTAGATTGATTCATACAACAGGTATAAACCATACATCAACGCTAACCAAACTAAATATATACCAGGCATAATACATACTACCCGAACCAACAATCGTGAAATCTCGGCCGCAATTATGGAAAATGACAGACATGAAATTAAAAATTTGTCAGGTGATTGTTATTTAACTGGGGGATTTAATCAATTATTAAAAGACTATATTTGTAGCTTTATGAACGGCCTCAAATACAGTTTTAGCGTAGCATAGGTATATTATGCTATCGCATAATATAGTAGAAATTCAAAGAAAATCAAACCAAGTTTTTATAGTTTCTTTTATCTTTAAACTTATACATAAGACGTCATATAAGACCGAAACAGTCGTGGGATGTGTTTCAATAGTAATTCTACTAATTATGTAATTACTTGTTACGTATGCTTTGTATATAATATCCCGGGTATGAAGCCGATGTAATGTATCATGTAAACAAAACGTCAGCTGACGTATGCCTAGATGGCCGAGAGGTGTCGCGCTTCCCTTATAAGCAGAAGATTACGCGATCGAATCCAGCTCGATGAATGTATGTTTTTAATGTTTTATTTTGACATTTGGAGAAACAATAGTGCACAGATTTCATACGTTTTGAACAAGATCTCATTTTTGTTTAAAACGCCTAAGTAAGTTTGTCCCCTTTGAGTCTAAAATTATAATTTTATTGTTGATGTTGAAAAAACCGGTTTGATTAGGTTAACTAAAACGAAATCATATTGGCGAATAATAGGGAAAAATAACTGCTACGTTTATAATTTGACAGATACTTTAGTTTTCTAAATATGAATTAGGTTTCCTTGTGGAAATCTTCTGTATAACTTCAATGAAATTTGTAATATAAGTTTCTTTTAAGGAGACAAAATTTAGTTCTTTAGCTTCATATAAAATTTAGTTTCGGGCATTTTTCTCAAAGGAGTTAGAACGCAAGATTTTTTTGATAATAGAAGGATATCGGTGGTAACACTTTCCAAAGAATTAATCAAATGTGCGCGTACTACGGCCTCTAAAATCGATCTTCAAGGTCTGTGTAAGTGTAAAGTATTAACTTTACTAATATGCCGTATAATAATAGCGCACACTCTCTAGTATAACGCACTTGCTGCGTCCTGAAATTTTTTGTTAATGTATTGTTGCTGTTTAATGGATTATAATAACTGTTATAACTTTCTGAATATTTCAACTCCACCTCGTATAGTTTCCCCACAGTTAAAATGCGGCGTTAACGGGGGCGTAGTGTAATATTAAGGTAGGACAGTACCGGCTATAGACTGCAGGAGGGTGTCTGCATATTCTATGGCCCCCTTTGTCAATCAATAAACTGAAATACCGCTATCTCACTCACACATTACATGTTCCCTCTCAAAGACCTCATATCTCTGCAGCTACAGGAATACTCATTTACAATTCCAAACATATTGAACTGCTTACCATTCAAAGAGTTCCTGTGAGTGAATTAAGTTTTAAACAGGCAGGAAACACACTTTTGAATGTCTAATCTGAAGGCATTAATTTGGCGTCGATCAAAAGAGAAAGAAGGTCGAAAATTTAATTAGTGGCGACTCAACGCTTCACTGAGCGAGTTTTATAACGTTTTTTGTATGCAAAACACACAATAATAGTGATCAAGTTACTTGGATTCTTGGAAATTATGTAAAAATATGCATCGCTTTTTTTTTCTTTTTTTATCTGGAATATTTCTGTGAATAACAGCTTCTGCATCCATTCTCTGTGAAATTATCAAATGATATTGCTTTTAGTTTTTGGGGACTTCATAGAGAATTTCTGTGATCATATTTTCTCAGTATTCTCTTAAACCTAACGCTTTTCTTTTGATTCTTAATCTTCTTCAGGGGACTTCTGCGTGCTTTCTTAATTCACTAATAGAGAGGTCATGATGGTGAAACTATACAGGTGGCCTCTTTAGTTTTGTCAGAATTAAATGTCAAAATTGGCGGTTTTTAAACATCGATTCTGAAACACGCGCAGTTTGTAGAGAACTAGTATTGCATTAAATGCGTTTAACAAGTCTTAAGTTTTGGTTTGAGTAGTTACTTTCCTTCATTCATTTAATTAAAATGTTTGCAAAAAAATTCACTTGAAAAATACCTTTTGGCCAGTTTATATATATATATATATATATATATATATATATATATATATATATATATATATATATATATATATATATATATATATATATATATATAATTTTATTTTATTATTTATTTGCTCCTTATAATTGTACAATATGTCTCATCTAAAAGCGCTAGCTTGTGCATATAAAATCACATAATTTTTATCAATGATTGATCACTCTTTCCAAATATTCAAGCACCAAATAATCTATTGCAAATGTCACTTTCAAAATTTGCCCCTCATCTTCAGTTTTCCATCAATATACATCACACCAATCCTCCTGATGTTCCTATTTGTACTAATCTTGAATTCAGCAACACAATCGGTCCTATTTAGGTACTTTTTTCCAAGAATATGTAAATTTATCCAACACAATAA